>LGRX02000360.1:0-16274 GCA_001247695.2 Cymbomonas tetramitiformis
GGAGGGGCATGCACCGGGACTCCCGGTCAGGGCTACCTATATAGATTTCAGCACTTCGAACAAGCGCCTTTTCAGGTTCTATGCATATCTAGTGGGGGCGGCGCATGCCAGGTCATAAAATGGGTCCCATGATTGCTGCGGTTGTGAGGACCACTCAGGCGGAAGCTGCCTTGACAAGGTTGCATTCAGCCTCATCGGCTGCCGTAAAGGCATCGTGACCACCTGCTCAGGTTCCTGCTGTTGCACCGCAAACGCATAACCTGGCATGGCATCATGGGCCGCACGGCCGTGGGATGCCCGATAGGTCTGCGCATACGGGTCCAACCCCAACATCATGGGCGGGTACTGGGGGAGGGCGCGCCGGTGATGTCGGGGAATGACGGTATCCGAGTCATAATAAGCCCCACCCATTACCCAGTCATATGTCATCTCCGGCGGAGCAGTTTCACTAGGGGAGGTGGGCACGTGGAAGAGCGCAGGTCTTGACCTCTCCCTTGCACCTGCAGGCGGTGCTGCTGCGGTGGCCGCTGCAGGTTGTGCTGCTGCGGTGGCCGCCACATGGCACCTGAGGGGGAGCAAAACAACTTCATTTAGGGTATGGCTTGAAAAATTCACAATGTATACTATTAATGTTGATGCTAATATTGAGTATTTGGATGTTGTTGGAAACAATGGTGATTTCCGTTTTTTCTAATTCGAGTTAGTTTGGTGTGAAACACATAGAATACTTGTGGGAGTGTAGGACGTTTGTGCGCGTATGCACTCTAAATGTGTGGTAAGTGTTATATCATGTGATATATGACGCCTACCGTTTGCATATATGTTTAGGGAATATATCAGGTAGTACACAAACTCCTGGGAGTGTTGTGAGCTAAAATTGAATCACAGAATTCTAAGTTACGAAAAAGCGCTAACTGTTCCCAACAGCAAATATTTCTTAAGTAAACTCATCTATTTACACCTATCTCTACCGCCGATGTATATACATAACATAGTTCATATTAATACTTGTTTTGCTGCTTAACACGAGGGACCCAACTACACTTGGGGATCTATGATGCACACTGTTTACAACCCTCGGGTGATAGCAGATGAGCCCGCTGTTCAGGTCTAATGCAGTGTCCGATATCTAACTTTCACACGTGATGCACAAGAGGCAAGGCAACGGAAAAATAAAAATACAAGCATATGTACGTGCTCCTGTGTGAGAAAGCATGAAGGCTTAGTGAGCCGCATATTGTGCACTTGCCGACGGAACCGACGGCTAATGTTAAAACGAACATAAACCGTCGGCTCCAGCATCGGAACTGTTGGGATTCTAACCCAAACTGAGTGGGTTATACTCATACTACAGTCCCAAAAAAACGCCTGTTCAAATATACACTCCTTCCCTTACTGCGTATTGCATCCTGCATCACACAGTCAGGGTTCTAACCGTACTGCCTGTAAAACGTACAGCGAACGGGATGCAGTGCTGCAGGCTGTTGTTGTGTGCAATAGATCTAGCTTCCTACCTGTGGCACTCGCATCCACGCTCCCCCCCCCACGGAACTGTTGGGATTTCAACCCAAGCTGAGTGGGGTTTACCCCAACACTCAGACTGCAGCCCCCAAAACACCGTCTGAAGTCAAGACGAAGTTAAGAAACAATATGCACACGCAAGCAAGTCTGCACCTTAGGCCCTAGTAAGGTAAACTTAAATGAATCACAGGCTGCAGCGGAGCTTGCGGCACCTTGAGAGGGATTTTTCCGACTCCGGGATTCATCATTTCCAGCCTCCGAAAAAAGAATAGTGAGGGTACCGCGAAAAAGCAAAAAGACAGCTGCTCAGCAGCACATACCAACCTGCGGGGAAAACATTTCGTTGGCATATCTTTGTGGGAGTTTTAAAAAACTGTCCAGGCAGATCTGCAGACAGGAAAGCAAACCAGAGTTACAGGGGGAGCGAGCAGGGGTGATTAAACCCGAGGACCTTAAGATCCGCCAGAGAAATATTCTCTGAACGCGCTGCTCCCTTGAAGAGAAAACGTAAAACCCTTCCTGCTGGGTCAAACAAGCTTGTGACCGCGTTTAGTGTCAGGTGAGATGTGCAGTAAAGCGGTGCACCACAACAATTCAACCCTGTGAGCAGAACATTACAGAAGTGCTTATTGCGCAGTGGCTCTCGTGTCGTTCGTTCAATTATAATGTGTCGGAGGAGGGCTCCGATATACATTATCGCCCTCCCGATCATTCCATCCCTTGATCGTGTGGGCGAAACGTCATGACCATTCGAGCTTCCTGTGAGCAGGTATCGGACTTTTGGCCTGACATGCCTACGGTGTCGTGACGGAATTTCAATTAAATTATCTGATATGCATTATCGCCCTCCCGATCATCCCATCACCTAATCGTGGGTGCGATACATGCGCCACGTGAAACATGACATGTCCGGGGCGATAAATCATTACACGATCGAATCTTGAATCGAAATTTATGAATCGCCCGCACGATCGACGCATCAGTTGATCGTGAGTGCGATACATGCGCCACGTGAAACATGACATGTCCGGGGCGATAAATCATTACACGATCGAATCTTGAATCGAAATTTATGAATCGCCCGCACGATCGACGCATCAGTTGATCGTGAGTGCGATACACACGCCACGTGAAATATAACATGTCCGGGTGCGGATGAATCAAGAAATGGCGGATCGCCCCCACGATCGAACCAGCGGCAACAGTCATTTCATCCTGGGGGCGATACTTACGCTACGTATACTTTTCCACGATCGACTAATCGACCGTATTCATATTCCTTTGCAGAAAATTAGTGCTTGCGAAGTGGCTCTCGTGTCGTTCGTTCAATTATAATGTGTCGGAGGAGGGCTCCGATATACATTATCGCCCTCCCGATCATCCCATCCCTTGATCGTGTGGGCGAAACGTCATGACCATTCGAGCTTCCTGTGAGCAGGTATCGGACTTTTGGCCTGACATGCCTACGGTGTCGTGACGGAATTTCAATTAAAGTATCTGATATGCATTATCGCCCTCCCGATCATCCCATCACCTAATCGTGGGTGCGATACATGCGCCACGTGAAACATGACATGTCCGGGGCGATAAATCATTACACGATCGAATCTTGAATCGAAATTTATGAATCGCCCGCACGATCGACGCATCAGTTGATCGTGGGTGCGATACACACGCCACGTGAAATATAACATGTCCGGGTGCGGATGAATCAAGAAATGGCGGATCGCCCCCACGATCGAACCAGCGGCAACAGTCATTTCATCCTGGGGGCGATACTTACGCTACGTATACTTTTCCACGATCGACTAATCGACTATTCATATTCCTAAGGTATGTGGGTGTCCGTTCATTAAAAGTTCTGACATGCAAATATGTTTATTAAAGGCGTGCATTCGCCAGTAGATTCCTTACATGTCGTTTGCCGCTTTTGAGTGGCGTTTTTCGAAAAGGGATGCCTCTTCCTTCCGGTACCTTGTGGATGTATTGCCATGGCCCGTGAGCCTCGGCGACATGGCGCGCAACTTGCCTTTGGAGTCGTTTCCTTTTGCACCAACGAATGTGATTCATGCAACATAACTAGCGGGGAAGATCTCGCGAGTTCGTCGATAAATGGAATGTTTTAACTGGAAAACCGAGCACCGTGTTAAGAAAAGGCGCCTTGAAAAGCATGCGCGAAGGAGGGAAGCTCGCAGGGAAGTGACAATGACCAGACGCAAATACCGCGGTAAGGAGTCGTCTATAGGGTGTCCGATGCTGAGCACCAACGCATCCTAGGGTTGTTGAGAAGAAGTATAATCATCACCGCAGGATAGATCACTAGAATCTTAGAACCCAAACAACACCATGTTGAATAGCATTTGGTCTCGGCGTGCCGTGCTCCCGTGCATAACGCCCGACAGGGCCCACGAATAATATACCAAAATAACAAGGATTTTGTAATCGATTTGGATAAATTTCAAATTGCGATTCCCATCAAAATTGCTTATGTGATACTTAAAGCCCCTCAATTCCACGAATATGTGCACTCCACACGCGCGGAGTGGCGTAGAACGCCAAAACAGGCCCGCACGAACAAGCCGGAAACAGGCAAAAAACGAGTTATGTTGAGATGTGGGCCAAAAAAATGTTTTTTCCAAAATTTCAAATTGCGATTCCCATCCGGAGTGCTCAGGTGATATGTGATCACCCTCATTTCCACGAATATGTGCACTCCGCACGCGCGGAGTGGCGTAGAACGCCAAAACAGGCCCGCGACTGGCCGAAACAGGCAAAAAAATCGATTTCTGTTAAAAGTTGGGCCAAAAAATTATTTCCCCCCAAAATTTCAAATTGCGATTCCCATCCGGAGTGCCTAGGTGATGTGTGAAAATCCTCATTTCCACGAATATGTGCACTCCACACGCGCGGAGTGGCGTAGAACGCCAAAACAGGCCCACAACTGGCCGAAACAGGCAAAAAAATCGATTTCTGTTGAAATTTGGGCCAAAAAAATATTTTTTTCCAAAATTTCAAATTGCGATTCCCATTAGGAGTGCTTAGGTGATATGTGAAAACCCTCATTTCCACGAATATGTGCACTCCACACGCGCGGAGTGGCGTAGAACGCCAAAACAGGCCCGCAACTGGCCGAAACATGCAAAAAAATCGATTTCTGTTGAAATTTGGGCCAAAAAAATATTTTTTTTCCAAAGTTTCAAATTGCGATTCCCATCAGGAGTGCTTAGGTGATATGTGAAAATCCTCATTTCCACGAATATGTGCACTCCACACGCGCCGAGTGGCGTAGAACGCCAAAACGCCCGCGACAGGCCGACGAACAGGCAAAAAGAAAAACGATTTCTGTTGAAATTTGGGCCAAAAAAATATTTTTTTCCAAAATTTCAAATTGCGATTCCCATCAGGAGTGCTTAGGTGATATGTGAAAACCCTCATTTCCACGAATATGCGCACTCCACACGCGCGGAGTGGCGTAGAACGCCAAAACAGGCCCGCGACAGGCCGAAACAGGCAAAAAATCGCGATTTTCGGCCGATTTGAGCCAAAAAAATATTTTTTTCCAAAATTTCAAATTGCGGTGACCATCGTGATTAATTACCTGACATATGAAACCCCTCAATTCCACGAATCGCTGCACTCCTCACCCGCGTAATGGAGTAGAAGGCCAAATCAAGCTAAAAACAACGGTTTTTCGGCGATTTCACCCTGAAAAAATATTTCTTTGGGAAAATGAAAAAAATTTGTATTTTTTTAATTCCTGCGATTCCACAGCGATTACATTACATCATAGAAATATTCCATTATAGTTGTGACACATACTTAAGCCATTCTCACTCGTGCGACGGCTCAGGTATACTCCTGATGCTGTTAACGGAATCATACGTATAATATCCGTATGGAATACCTTTCCATAAGTATACAGCACGTATGGAATTGTGTTTCCATAGGTATAGCCATCCTATGGAATAATCTTTCCCAAAGGTGAGCCACCCAGTGGAAAACCTTTCCATAAGTATGTCGGCCGTATGGAAACCTATTTCCCAAGGGACGCTAAGTGTATGGGCCCGTCTTCCGTAGGCATAATGTCCGTATGGAAAGATCTTTCCCAGGGGATACCATACCTGTGGAAAATGTTCCATAGGTATATCGACCGTATGGAAGATTTCTTCCCAAGGGATACTATGCCTATGGAATTTGCTTCCATAGGTACACCGTCCGTATGGAAACAAGTTTCCCAAGGGGTATCATGCCTGGGGAAAAGTTTCCATAGGTATGACCTATTAGGTTCCATAGGGCCAGCATAGGGTGACCATAGGGATGGAACGGATCCGTGTGTTTTTCCACAGGGTTTTCCATACGGCTTTCCATAGGGACGCTATAGGGATGGCATAGGTACGGAAAACGCCTGATATTCCAGGACTTTCCATTGGGTTTCCATAGGGTTTTCCATACGATATTTTCCATACGATTCCTTCCATCCCTATGGAAAACGTTCCATAGGTACGGACGCCACAATCATCCCTATGGAATGCCTTGGAAAACCCTATGGAAAGCACAATCACCCTATGGAATGCCCTGGAAAATAATGAAAACCTTCCCAAGGGTGAGTATAGGGACGGAAACTCAAATTTTTTGTTTTCGAGATAACCTCCAGTATCCATTTTCCCTTTTCCATAGGGCTTTTCCATAGGGTTTTCACCCGTTTCCATGCCTATGGAAAGCTTTCCCAAGGGTTGCAGATCTGTAGGGAGCAACCGCCTCAGTTCCGCGTCCCGAGGAGCCGTGGGAGCTGCTCTGTTGGATCACCGGTGCGGACACCCGGGATAAAAACCGGTCGAGCCACACAGTTGAGCCACGGGCAGTCTACCAACAGCACCTGGAGAACCAGGGGTCGGATGTTGCGAGAGTTCGCGGGCACTGGAAGTTCAGAGCTCAGCGTTTACCCCCCAGAGTTAGGAAAGCCTTTCAGGCCCAGCAGCCAAGTGCTCGCCTGCGTTCCGCCATCAGGGCGCTAGAAAGGTATCTAAAGCTGGAAGAGTCAGAGGTCCGACCGGTCAAGTCCCTTGCGCTTTGGAGGGCAGGTCAAAGGGATGAGATGCATCTCGAGCTACATCGGTTGATGGGAGTCCAGGTTGCCTCTACCACGCCGTACCACCCACAAGGTGATGGGCAGGCAGAGCACACAAACCACACGGTCGAACGCATGTTGCGCGCGTATGTCGACGCCAACCAGCACGATTGGGATTTGTGGTGTACCCCGGTCGAGTACGCCATTAATGACTCTCGTTCCGCCGTCACGGGCTTCACCCCTTTTGAACTGACGTATGGTCACGCTCCGGCCTCTCAGCTGGACTTCTTCGTGGAGGCAGCACTTGCATCACGGAGAGGCCGAGCTAAGGGGGGGAGGGGCGCAGCAGTAAAAAAGGGTACAGCCCACGAGACAGCCCGCCAATTTGTTCGCCAGTTGCAGCTCGCTAGGGAAAAGCTGCTCTTAGCTCAGCAGCAGCAGATCGCCCAGTACGACGCGCGTCACAAGTCCAGGAGTTACGCAGTAGGCGATGAGGTTTGGGTGGACGCCACGTACCTCACCCAGCCGGGCGACCGCGGGTTGCACAAGAAATTGCTTAAGAAGCGCCTCGGGCCCCTTCGGGTGCTGGAAGTCTTTCACAGCGACAGGCAGATGGCCCTTCCCGCGAGCGATAGAGGCGCACCGTCGGCCTATAGGTTGCAGACGCCTAAGCAGTGGAAAGTGCACGATGTGTTTACCGTGGACCGGCTTTCGCCGGTAGAGTCGAGCAGCCGCTTTGTTGAGAGAGCTAAGGAGATTCCCCCTCCTCCGTTGGACGTCAGCGGGCGCAAGGAAACCCACGTCGAGAGGGTGGAGCGTTCGCGCACGCGCCAGCGTCAGGGTAGGAGGTGGACGGAGTACCTGGTCAAGTGGACAGGAATGCCCCGCAGTGAGAACGAGTGGAAGACCCGAGAGGATCTGGAGTGGGACGGAGCCGGCAGGCCCGGTGTTCCCAACCGGGCGTTGTTGGAGTTTGAGAGGATCGAGGCTAAGAGGGTGGAGCGAGAGAAGCTTAGGGTCCGTAAGAGGCGCGACGAGTCCGCAGGAGCGGTATGGACCACGCTATCGGAGGAGCTCAAGGTAGACGGAGCAATGCCATGGGTGCCAGAGGAGAGGTTTGATGAAGAAGTAGGAACTTTCGCGAGAGTATCTGCTCAGAGCACCCTGCCGCCAGTCAACGGAGCCGCAGCACTTGAGAAGGAGCCAGTCGGCTAGTCTAAGATTCTCGTATTGTTTTGTGGGACCGGGTCAGTCGAGAGGCAGTTCACTAAGCAATTTCCCAACAGCGAAGTAGTTGCCGTAGACATTCAGCCCAAGTGGGGGCCCACACATTGCGAGGATATCATGCGATGGGACTACCGACAGTTCAGACCAGGACACTTCGACGTAGTCTGGGCTAGCCCACCTTGTACAGAGTACAGCCAGGCGAAGACGGTAGGCATCCGAGATTTGCGCGCTGCGGACAGGCGAGTTCGTAGGACATTGGAAATCATCCGGTACTTGAGGCCCGAAGCATACTTCATTGAGAACCCGAAGGGAAGAGAGCCCCACGGTTTGCACACGCGTCGCTGCATGAGCAATCTACCAGCTCCGCACCTCGTCACGTACTGCAAATACGGGACCGCGTACAGGAAGCCCACGCACATCTGGACCAACGTTCCGTTGCGCACACCCTTGCGAGTGTGCGGTTCCGACACGCCTTGCGAGTTCTTCCGGCAGCACGGTAGGCACGAGAATATAGCGCAAGGAGGGCGCGCGATGAGAGCCGGAGGTGTGTTTGCGGAGGGCATGGGAGCGCGAGAGAATTTGTATGGGATTCCGTCGGCACTGTTAAAACAGCTTTTCCACAACCTGACCCTACATGAAGAGGTGCATGCGTTCCTGTCTGAACTGCTTGTCAGGGAGGATCTGAGCGAGATGAGCGTTTTAGTCCAGTCAGTTGTTGTTGAGAGTGACCCGCCCGAGTTTGAGCCGGAACCGATAGCGTTAGCGGGAGTACGAGCTGAAGTGACGATCATACCTGAGGGCGGATGGGAATCTGACGCGAGTGGTCTTAGCGATTGAGAGCGTTGGGGAGCGTCGGGAAGAGCGGTGGCTCCAGCCTTGGCGAGACCAGGCGGCAGGTGAGAACCTGGGTAATCCATCCGAGAGAGCAGTGGCTCCAGCCTTGGCGAGACCAGGCGGCAGGTGAGAACCTGGGTAATCCATCCGAGAGAGCAGTGGCTCTAGCCTCGGCACAGCCTGGCAACAGGTGGAAATCTGTATAATCCATTTGAGCAGTGGCTCTAAGCCTCGGTATGACCAGGCGGCAGGTGAGAACCTGGATAATCTATCCAACCGAGCGGTGGCTCTAGCCTCGGTGCGACCAGGCAACAGGTGGAAATCTGTATAATCCATTTCACGAGAGCATTGGCTCCGGACCTGGCACGACCGGGCAGCAGTTGGAGATCTGGGTAAAAGCTCTAAGCACTCCGAGGAGGCGGTGAAGGTTTAAAACCTTTCCTCCGGGCCGGCATCCCGAGAACTGTCAGGTAATTGGCAAACCTATTGTCATCCCCTGTAAGTGTACCGTGTTGGAAGGTTTAAATCCTTGAGCGTGGTAATGGATGTGAGACCTTGAGCCTTGGGGGAGCCTGGTAGTGCAGATGGCAGACCGGTGAGAGGCCGACCCTTGTGCTTAAGAGGTCGATCTCCTTATTGCGGTGTGTCTTGGGAAGTGTAATGTCATCCCAGACAACAGGCGGCTGAGACCTGTATAATCATTCATAGCAACAGTAGAAGATCTGTATAAAAACTTTACTGGTCCGACGTGGTCAGCGTGGACGTGACCTTCCCTAAGGGGGGGGGAGTTGTGCTAGGAGGCAAGCACAAGAGCAAGAAAAACGGCTAAGTATAAAACGCAAGAGTACTCAGTACGGAGTACAGTAGGACCGATCAGAATGATGTTGATGTGAGGTGCCTAGCCTGTTGTACGGAGTACTCAGTACAGTTGAGTTATGGAAAGAGTTCCTGAATGTATAAGAACTCTAAGTGTAACCCGTTTCGGAGATGAGAACTGAACTGAAAAGTGTAACATAAAAGTAAAGAGCCGTAACTGCTGTATATTGTGTATTGAAAGCATGCACTTGAAAGCAAAAGCATAACTAATAAGATTTACGAAACCGAAGTCTTTTAGTTGACCAAGCGTAATCATACCTCGTGCGGTCGTTTAGTAAGAGTAGATAGAATAAGTCCGAAACCGTAAAGAAGAGATAAGCAAGAGTGGAGACTCCTACACTGGGCCTGCGGGACGCCCTGACGAACTGCTTCCAGACCTGAGATCTCACCCTCCGTCCCTTGCTCCGCCGTGGGCGTCGCCGACGCCACAGGTGCCGGTCGCGGTTCCTCGGAGGCCGGCACTTGCGGCACGAGCGTCTCCAAACTAGCACGCTCCAGCTCTAAGCGCCGGTCCAGTGCGCTCTGCTGTCTCTGCTCCAACGCTTCCAAACTCCGACCAAACTCCTCTCCCTGCTTCCTCAACAGCTCCTCCAACTGTTCACTCGTCACGCCCACCTGCATGCATGCCAAGTGCAAAACACGATTTCCTGCGGTTTGCAGTGACCAAAATGGCCCCGCACGACTACTCCTAAACCCTAAATGTCAAAATTTTATATTTTTGAGTTTGTCCAAACCTTCTCCAAACTTCTCCAAAAATATCAAGCCGTATAATAACATTTACCGAAATTATGCACTTTATAGCGGACCCCGCATATGCGAAACCCCTGCTCTCACAGCCAATATTTCACCCGCCAGCAACCCTAAAACCCTAAAATCTTGGCTATGCAACTTTCTAGTGCCTTCAACTAACTTGGTGCACCTTCCCAAACTCGGCGATGACCTTTTATCAACACATTCATGTGACGCGCAACCATGCATGCCAAGTGCAAAACACGATTTCCTGCGGTTTGCAGTGACCAAAATGGCCCCGCACGACTACTCCTAAACCCTAAATGTCAAAATTTTATATTTTTGAGTTTGTCCAAACCTTCTCCAAACTTCTCCAAAAATATCAAGCCGTATAATAACATTTAGCGAAATTATGCACTTAAGTATGTAACCCCCGTCCACCCACGCGTGCCACATGCCCTACCTAGGAATCTGCCATAGGGGCCTGCACCGGGACTCCCGGTCAGGGCTGCCTATACAGATTTCAGCAAAGTATTCTTGGGAATGGTGCACGCGGATTCGGTGATGCGGATCACAATGGGGCGGTTTATGGGAGTCGGTAGCTACGGGGCTGATGCCTACAGTCTGTTCGAAGGGAAGAGCGGTCCCGGCGGGAAGGGAATGTATTTCAAGGGGTATGCCAAGCCGGTGAAGCTAACAATGCCAACTGTGCAGGGGAAATCCGAGGTGTATGCGGACGAAGAGCTCCTCATGCTTAGTTTCTAAAGACGGGCATGCTGGGTTGGTATCTAGAACCGATGGAGGGGAAGCCCCGAAAATGACTGGACGGCATGGGCGCGGTGCGCTCGAGTTGATCCCGTACTCCGATCCCATGCTTCAATACGCAGTCCCCTTCGGGCACTGGGTGTTATACGGGCTGGCGAAGAGATTCTGGAAGACTACTTCGAGCAACGCTCGTTTCTCATCCTTGGGGGAAACCCCGCCCGAAGACTCCACCCACCTACGAGCTGGTGAGTGGAGGGTGGTCAAAGAAGTCAACGTGGAGAATAAAATTCCATTGAAGATGGGGTTAGCCTCTTTGGTCGCGTCAGCGAGGTTGAAGAGGACGTCGTTGCCAGCCTCCTTCGCCTCAAATGCCTGCTGGCCGGTCTTCAGGATGGACGTCCAGAGCGCATTGCGATTCTTCTCGTTTCCAGAAAAGGTGGAGTCTTTGGTGCCCATGGAGCCTTTGGCCACCCTCTTGACTACGTCGACGTCCCAAGTCGAATGAAGAACCGCGTTGGCACGCGTACGATGATCTCCAGCAGCCAAAGCGACCGAAGTGGTTGGCGTTTGGCGATAACATGCACCAACGTCATGGGAAAAAATAGTTTCTAATCCAATTCTAGCATCGACCCCTTGAGCGGGGCGTCGCGTGCGAAGAAACACTCATCGATGTCTGAAATCCTATAGGTGGAGGCGGTCGGAGTAGAGGGGCGACGGTTGAGTAACCAAAGAGAAGTCACGGTTGAGAGATTGGAGAATGCAGCCGCGAACGGATAAATTCGTAAAGAAGGTCCCTTGAGCGATTTCCGAAAGTCGATACGCGTCGGCCAAGAAGTCCACGACAGAAGGTGATGAAGCTCTCGTCAAAATGAAAATCACGCGGACATTCGACAAATCCCGTAGGGTCACGCTGCAGCGAAAGTAGCAAATCCGTCCGTGAGCGACGCAGTCTCAACCGCGACTGCGTTAACTCACATAATCAAATTGGGCCTCCAACGCCCCACCAAGCGGAGTGGCTTAGCCACTCATTGTAAAATAAGTAGTGGAAGGTGCGTGGGGCACCATAACCTGTTGGATATATAGGTTAGACTATATACAGGAAATAGGCAGTCAGAATGCTTGCACTTAACTTACTTGTGTAAAACCGTCTAACCGGCTTAAGCCGAAACCCTACGGACTGACACCCTTGTAATATAGGAGTCCACCGTACAGTCATAAGGAAGTGACACACGGTGTGTCACTTCCGGTACATTCTGACTGATAACGCATGAACGAATAAAAACCCTACAACACGTCACGGTAACAGCGCAGCAACGCACACTATCCAACTATATGAAAAAAACAACGAATAAAAACACGTTATGAACACGATAAGACGGCGCATAAATGCCCTTAACTCTACGGAACGAATAAGGGAAATACCGAAAGATATTTTATCGAAGCTCGAACGACTCGGAGCTCGAGTACCCTATGAAAGAACGACAATTGGGAACTAAAAGATAACCATACCTTCCTACACGTATTCGACTTCGATCTTAAGGACCTTAAGAAAACTTTCACAAACTTATTATCTCAGAAATGCAAGCTGAGGACGGAGTCTTGGCAAACTCCGAAACCAGCACAAACGAATTTGAGGTACTTGCAGCTAAATTGAGATATATTGAATGTCCTCGTTTGGGAATGCTTTTCATTTTGCATTCTGGGGAATACTTTTATGTGCATGTGACACACGATGGCATTTTCCGAAGAATAAAATTTCCAAAAAATCTAAAATCACACGCGTGTCGCTGTCGGAAGTATGGCTGTCGCTGTCGCTCGGCTGGAGGGGCAATATTTTACGCCTGTGAAGCGCTTAAGTATGCGAAAAGCGCTTCTCGCACGCATAACCCCTGCTGTTGTTAACTGAAATTCATTACGCAAACATTTTTTCTCACGTTCGTAACTGAAATATATGTATTCCTAACACGAATACCTATATTTTGAACTTTTGATTGAGCCAATCCGTGGCCGCATCAGCTCAGTTTGCAGCCGCGGCCGCAAGCTAAGCTGGTAGGCCTATGTCTCTTTCAACCGCATGCCATGGAAATTGGAATCTGCATAGGGGTTCTCGTGCGTTCTAGCGCACGAGACTTGGAAAATAATATTGCTAACAGCAATATTATTGCACCCTCGAAAGTGCAAGTCCTGGAGTGAAGTCTCTGAAAGCTGTCAACGGGGTCAAACTCGGTGGCACCGTGCTCATCAAAACAGTGCAAACAGCACCACCGACCTCCTGATCGCTGCAGGCACCATCATTCGTAAAGCCTCCGCGGCCGTTCGCGAGTATGAGCCCCACCGCATGATTTGAAAAAGTATACATGGATGCCTACTTTTCACGGACGGAGCGTGGGGTATATTTGCAACGCGTTCGTAATGAGTCGGTAAAATGTGCCGGCCGGGCATGCCGGGCATACTGGCACGGTCTATGCGCATAGTAGGAAAATAGTGCAAGAACACATGGGTTCCACCACACAGAGGGCAGAGACACTACTTAACAAAATTCACAAAACAGCAACAGGGTTCGCAACCAGCATATACCGACTGTATAGAAGCATGGCCGACAGAAAACCAGACTGAGAAGTATAATGGAAACAGAGCTAGGCTCCCTCCAACGAAAGCCACACAACCTGGAAAGGTTGATTTATTTTATCTAATTCTATATATTTAGTATACTGATCCTGCGTGCACACTATACAGACATGGCGAGGATGATAAACTATTTAGCGCATGCATTCAGAAAGTATTACGGTCTGTCATGGTTGGAAAGAGCGAAGGGCCGTACGCACTGAATTGTATCTAATTCTACCCAAAACGAACAGTCGAGCAGTCTTGTCAGATCGACTGAATCATCACCTCGTCCGGTGGTAAAGAGCATGCCCTTGCAACAGGCTGTCCACTCTGATCACCAGTGGGTAGATATTCTTCTGTAACGCCGAGAGTGGATTGAGTCTTCTGGAAGCTGTGGGGCAGATGGAGGAGGAACTGGTTGAATGCCATTGCTTGAGAAGTGCTGATTCACCTGCAACCGGAGAAATCCACATATCATCACCACAAATCTTCCTAATACTAAGCATCACTCCACAAGCCATTGCATGCAAGCATCGATCCGACAGATAGCAAAAATGGTTGACGTTATAGGCAACAATATGATTCAGATACGGTTCAGATTGGAAGCATAGATCTGACACAAAATCTCAAGGTGCGCGCTTCGTCAAGGAATAGATCACCATCAGTCGCCATCGAGTGGTCAAACTGGAGGCTTCTTGCCAATGGCAAGACTTTGCCTGCACTCTGAGCATTCAGCAAACAGGAGGTGCCTTACAAATGCATACAAATGACACAAAGCAATCTCAAAATTCTGCTGCCAACTCGGAAAGAGATTGAAAGCGCCCTTGAAGGCAAATTAATGGAGTTATGGACACGGAAGGGGCGGAATACAAATTGTGGGAGGAAAAAGGATGCGGCCGATTTTTGGCTGTGCGGATGTAAGCTTGATGCAGAAACTCACCCCAATGACCGGCAGCTGCAATGGCGACTGAACATTCCCACCGCCACCAATACCCCACACATATTACTGCTCATCTTCGTATGGCTCGTCAGAATATAACAAGGTCAATCAAACTTGCAGGTCAAATGCAAGCTGAAGGTGGCATGCACGTGGAGGCAGTCACCCTTGGATCTTGCTGCTTCGCAGTCGCAGCTTTGTGGGCACGGCCCTGCAGTGGCGCCCGACTCTGTCAGGACTGCCATCTCAATCGACAACACAACCAGACAGTGGCATCGACCTTCACATTCACAAGCAAACCATTTACTGTCTGAAGCGGGAATTGCGAATGGCCACCAAGGGCCAATCAAAGCGTGTGCCAACGTGCCGTCCCCGACAAAGACTGAGGCCAGCCTTCCAGCATACTGTCCCACCAAGCAAGCAGCTCCACCAGCAGTCACACAAGCGCCTCAGATGCGAATCCTTCGTTTTCAGAAATTCCTACCAATCCGATCTACGTCTCCTTCGCCCCAGACCACGGACGTTCTAGGAGGCAAAAAGGAAGGGTCAGCATCCCTTCGGCTTGCTATTCATTTCGGTAGTGTGTCTCCCGCCTCAGGCCAACTTAGCGTCACCGGCAATCTCTCCAGGAGCGCTTCTGCTTCTGCCCCATGACACGGCCTGGCCAGTTGGTGGCTAACCCACGTGCTACACATGCTGGGAAAGAGGAGGCCAGGCATTGATGAGGGGGCCCGGCATTGACGAAGGGGGCAGGCCCGTCACCTCTTGCGCACCGAAGGACACCTCGCGCGCAGGATGCACCGCGGGAATGGACGATGCGACTACACTAATGGTTGGATTTTGGACCCGCGTCATCCTGGCGGTCATGCCAGGCCGGTGGGTTGCGGGGGCAGGGACCCTCAACAACGGGTCGCGTAGCAGTGTCTCTGCGTTGAGCGATTTGATGACGAATGCACCAGCCTCCACCTGTAAGGATGGGGAGTGGCAGCAATGTCCCTTTAGGGGCCCTACTGAACAGACATCGAGACGCATGCCACCCAAACAGTCGATGGGTACAGTTTGCGCAGCTTGTGCAAGCCGCAGCATGCTCTGTAGACATACAAAGAAGACAGTGCGTGGACAGGAGGGTGGGCAAGAGGGTGGGCAGGAGGGTGAAGGTGGGCAGGAGGGTGGGCAAGAGGGTGGAGGGTGGGCAGGAGGGTGGAGGGTGGGCAAGAGGGTGGGCAAGAGGGTGGAGGGTGGGCAGGAGGGTGGAGGGTGGGCAAGAGGGTGACCAAGAGGGTGGGCAGGAGGGTGAGCAGGGCACACATCGGTCCGGGAATCTGCACGGCACCCCAGCCAGCTGGGAGGGTGTGGGGGAGGCCGAGTCGCCGCGCACCTGAAGGCCGGTGCCCTGGGTGACATGTGGTCCGCCGCGGGACTTGCGAACCTGCGGTCCCTCCGCCAATCAGCACCCAATCCCCAACCCAGCACCCACACTGCTCTTGCCAACCCCCTTATGCCCAGGCGGAAGATCAGGAGAGCCTGCGGCCTGATTCGCATATGCTCTGACTTGACTTCCTGATGGGGCCTGCTTCTGCCGGATTGAGTAAGAAGGGCAGAGCATCCTGGAGCACGCGGCGCTGCCACGAGGACTCAGAGCACGCGGCGCTGCCACGAGGACCCGGAGCACGCGGCGCTGCCACGAGGGCCCAGAGCACGCGGCGCTGC
>LGRX02000361.1:0-37077 GCA_001247695.2 Cymbomonas tetramitiformis
GCTCAAGGCGCGCGTTTCGAGGCGGAAAACGTTCATTAGCTAATGAACGCTTTCAGCCCAGGGACAGCCTCAAGGCGCGCGTTTCGAGGCGAAAAGCGTTCATTAGCTAATGAACGCTTTCCGCCCAGGGACAGGCTCAAGGCGCGCAAGGGACGTACCGAAACGTGTGCAACAGGTATTTCGCCACCAAGGCTGAGGTCATCAGGCACTGCCGGTGGCCGCTTGCTTTGCCAGAAAGGAGCTGTAATCGACGATTTCCACGCCGTGTTTACATAGCTCGCTATATAGAATTCCTTGCTTTTTCCTTGGTTTTCTGCCCTACTTTTCAAATCTTGCAAAGCTGAAAACCGATTCGTGTGCTTAGGACAGCTCAGGTCTTCCTCAAAATTATCGCTGTCTAGTTCGATCACAGTGTGCTTGTTGTGTCTAAGAGCGACGAAATACAAAATTGGAGTTTTGTTCTCAATTATACTATACGCAACACGTCTTTCTGAAAGAAGATGACCTCCTTCTAGAGTCGTAGAGCTGTATTGAGGAAAACTGTAAATCATTTCTTCACCCATATCGTTTGGGTCATCAGGGTGGATTATTATTCGCAAGGTGTCTGCAGGATTGTCGGATTCTAGCGTTCTAACAATGCTCCACTTGTGGCCAAGGTACAACTGGAAAGTATGATTTTCCCTCAGTGCTTGAAATGTTTCTGCTGTCGCCATACTGAAATGAGAGAAATTGGCTGTCAACTGTGAAAGGGGTGTGTGTGAAAGAACTTTGGAAAAGTGATGAAACTTTAGTAAAATATTGTAAGTCATTTCTGGCGGCTAAAAATGACATGTCAAATATCGATGACGATTTCCGTCAAAAATGACATCTGCTGTCGCTTTCTGATTCGGTCTGTTCAGATCAAGGATATAATTTTAAGATATGCTGGTGTCATTTGCGCTGAAATCGAGAATCGATCGATTCAGTAAGATAGAAATTCTCCGTTGACTCGCAAGTTCATATCATTTTCAGAACGAAAAAAACGGCTTCATAAGCTAATGACGGCTAATTTTGACGAAAATATGTTTTCTATTCCTTTTGATGAGGGTTGCGAGATTATCTGCAAACCGTGCCCGGGAATAGTTATTGAAGATTCTATGGAAATAGGGGCTGACTTTTTTGATAATGAGCCAATTCCAAGCACAGCCCCGAGCGCAAATACGCAATTGGTTCTTTGGAACGCGCCTTTGACGTCTAGATCGGAAGTTAGCTCTAATTCTTCACGCGTTTCCGGGACACGCGCTTTGCGCGAAATTGACTTACAAGAGATAAAAAGCAGACTAGAATCAGAATTTTCAGAGACAAGTTTAGACTTGCTTAATGAAGACCCTCTTCGGTGCATTAACGGTGAAGTAAACAAGCAGATTGTAACGCGCAAACCGTACGAATCCGACATACGCAAGAAACAATATACAGGCGTAATTAGTATCAAGCAGCGACGTTTGCAGGCTGACAGTATATCAATGGCAGAAACCATTAAGTGCAATTGCAAGTCGTACTGCTGTCTATCTTTCTCATCGGCAGATATTAAGTCCTTTCGCGAAAATATTTTCAGTATGTCGCAAAAAGATAGGAAGGAATACTTCATCAAAGACTTGCTAAAAAACAGCTCACGATCTGAAGACAAATTCGACTTCAAATACTTTTTGGGCAAGAAGCAGGTATGTTTATTTTTGAACTCGTTCATTAGCTAATGAACGGTCTCTGGCCAAAGCGCGGCTCACACTTAGACACTTTGGCTGCGGGAACCGTTCATTAGCTAATGAACGCGTCTCACTTTGGCCAACCGTTCATTAGCTAATGAACGGCCTCTGGCCAAAGCACTTAGACACTTTGGCTGCGACAACTTTGGCTGCGGGAGCTAATGAACGGCCTCTGGCCAAAGCGCGGCTCAACACTAACGGTCTCTGGCCAAAGCGCGACTCACAATTAGACACTTTGGCTGCGGGAACCGTTCATTAGCTAATGAACGGCCTCTGGCCAAAGCGCGACTCACAATTAGACACTTTGGCTGCGGGAACCGTTCATTAGCTAATGAACGGCCTCTGGCCAAAGCGCGACTCACAATTAGACACTTTGGCTACGGGAACCGTTCATTAGCTAATGAACGGCCTCTGGCCAAAGCGCGACTCACAATTAGACACTTTGGCTACGGGAACCGTTCATTAGCTAATGAACGGCCTCTGGCCAAAGCGCGACTCACAATTAGACACTTTGGCTACGGGAACCGTTCATTAGCTAATGAACGGCCTCTGGCCAAAGCGCGACTCCAATTAGACACTTTGGCTACGGGAACCGTTCATTAGCTAATGAACGGCCTCTGGCCAAAGCGCGACTCACAATTAGACACTTTGGCTACGGGAACCGTTCATTAGCTAATGAACGGCCTCTGGCCAAAGCGCGACTCATAATTAGACACTTTGGCTACGGGAACCGTTCATTAGCTAATGAACGGCCTCTGGCCAAAGCGAAATTTTTCTTGGACCTTGTGATAGATTGTGTAATGTCATCACAGGAATGTGGAATATTGTATCATAAATTTCTAAATAAAATTCATAAAGTACATTCGCGACGCGTTGGTCGAGTTGGTACGGCGCTAGGCTATGAACCTCGCACTCGTGGGTTCGATTCCCACTGAGGGTCTAGGTTGCGCAGATTTAAGGCGTGGTTTGGAGAGTGCTGACGAGCATGCGACGGCCGTCCCACCTGCAGACGTGCAGTGTTGGGGGTGTCTCCCAAGCGTCTTAAATTGGCATGACCTACCAAAACCCTTATGCATTTTCTAGATAATGTGTTATTAATTTTTTGAGTGACGGTTTTTTTTGTAACAGGTGTGCTTTAAGTTCTACTATATGGCTTACGGCATCAGCTACGGGTATCTTCACGACTGTCGGACACGCGTGCTCGAGGGCCGACACACGTTTGTTCATTGATTGACGTACGAGGAGGACAACCGCAAGATTTCTCTGAAACGCGAGTCGGTCGTCGCCTGGCTCAAGAAATACGCCGACGAATACGGACAACACCAACCTGACAAAGAACCGATTCATCTTTCGGATGGATTGACCATCGAAGAGTTGTGGGACGAGTACAACGAGGGCTTGCAAGAGAATGAGGAGAGGAAAAAATGCTCTCTCAGTTACTTCTACAAAATATTTGACGAAGATTGCAGGAAGTGGCTCAAGATTCCATCGACGAACCGATTTTCTCAGTGCGATGTTTGCGCGTCCTTCAAGTTATTGAAGGAAGGCTTAACCAAATCTCAAAAAGGTGAATATTCATGAATAGCTTTGTGATGTGTTTATATGCTTATGTAATTTGTTCACTGACCCAAATTTGTGTATCTTGCACAGCGCAATACAACGGGCCTCTCAACAAGCATCATGCAATCGCACGAGCGGAGCGCCAGAAGTTCTACAAACATGGTCGTAAAGCGAATATGACCAAGAGCATTACCATGAACAAAACTTGGCATAAGTATGCCTCGGTGATCATCGATGGCATGACGCAGTGGACCACCCGACTGCCACACTTTCGACGTATCCCTAAACATCTGGACTCTAAGGACTTCCTTGACGTGCACAACATGGGGAGCATGATCGAGAACGTGGGCCGCTTCATGGATTTCAACTACGCCAACTTCAAGGACGATGCGAAATTCCTTGTCAACGTTTTGCACCGGGATATCCTCCGCATTCAAGAGCATCGACGCAACGGGGACGGGGAAAATTCATACCCGATGCCGGAAGTATTGTATGTACAGCTTGACAATGTGAGCACCAACAAGAGCAAGTTGATGTTGGCATACGCAGCTTGGCGAGTGCACACGGACGTCTTTCGCAAGGTGAAACTCAACTTTCTGTTGGTGGGACATACGCACGAGAACATTGACCAGATGTTTTCACGCTTCTCCGTGCGTCTACGACGCAAGCAAGCTTGGACGCTCGACGAGATGATAGAGGTCGCACAAGAATGCTTTACGGATGGTGTAACGTGCGAGCACACCGAGAAGATCTTCGACTTCAGCTCTTGGTTTGATGGTCACGTCTTCGATTGCCACAATATTTTGGCACAACAGGCTTTCAAGTTCAAGAAGAACGAGCACGGCGAAGTGGGCATGCAGTACAAACAGTATTCCATTTCACCCAAATGGTTACCCGAGACTCCATTGCCAAAGCTTGTTTCTACACCCCCTGTCACGGGGCCTGGATACATCAAGCCGATTCCTTTTACCGAAGAAGGCATCGAAAAGCTTGAGCATAGCTTACAGGCGTTGAAGGACATTTTGGGCACAAAGCTCACGGAGGTGCACGAAAAGTTTTGGCGCGAGGATGTCATCGAGAAACAGCGCCACCTAACTGCTGGTGGAGAATGTCAAGCGCCCGCGATACCCTTCCAGTATCCCGAGAAAATGGCCATCGAGCGCAATGCCACCTTGGTTCGACTGATAGAGGCGCCCGCGTTGGCGATAGAAGCTGCCGGGGCTGCCGCCGTCCCCGCTATACCGGTGCGCATCCAACGCCGAATTGATCGAGCGCCGATAGAAGTGTACAACGGTAAACGGAAACACCAAGGTCGAGCCCAAAAGCGAGCAGAGCAGTACGTGGACAACGCCCAGTGGGAGGTCACCTACGGCCAGATGACAGTTGGCAGCTTTGCAGTGGCTCTCGCGGTGGAATCTCAAAACGACAAGTTCGCGTTCCGCGTACAACTGAAGCGAAGCGAATGGTCGGATCCGTTGTACTTGGTGAAGGTGGAGGCGCGCTATCCGTCAACTCAACAGCTGCTATATCGCTATTTCCAACCCAAAAGCACACCGACACCAAGAAGAAGCACCTCGGCAAGCAGCTTGCGAGTCACCCAGGAGCTTTCGCAGCGCCACCGGGGCACCGACCGTCTACCGAGACTTTCGATAAGAATGAAATAGTGCTGGCATGGAATGTGGATGCGAATGACCCCGAACGGAGTATACCGAACGAGCAATACGCGCAGATAGTCGTCGCTTTGCTTGCACAACAATCCAAACGCACGCGCAAGGACCTAGGTGACTTGAATGAATCGGATGATTCCGATGAAGACGAAGCTTTTGATAATTGCGTAGCGGTAGCGGTAGCACCTGATGTGGACGCGTAAAGCAAGACGAAAAAAACATGTAAATAATATGTGTATAACGTGTATATAGATTCTGAGTCAAAAGTTCTTTGTGTTTTCACTCCTCCTAGATTTCGAAAAAGTGCATTTGACCTCAATTTTGTACCATAAAAACCATTAAATCTAATGCACAACCTGCACTTGCATGTTCTTGACTGTTAAAATGCGGCTTTTTAAGCCTATCATGAGGTAAATAAGGCAATATCATTTTCACATGAGAATATCATTTTCATCGAATAGTGTGTTACACTGAAGGCTAAACGAAGGCTTTGTATGATGGACAATCGCAGAGTATATACAGGATAATTACAAACATGTTAAAGAAATGTCACTCAAACCACCCATGCCTACAGCATGTATGGGCACGTGACCCAGCCGGAGACATGGGTTCCTACATACAAACCAAGGCAAAAAATATGCATGAATTTCTCTTTACATTCGCACCCTAGACCACTGCAGTCTAGTTGATCCTCAGGATCCACTTCTGCTAAACACAATATGCACGACTCAACCTGAGGTTTTGGGAAAAAGACTCTCAGCACCTCCTCCCACGTGTAAGCCTCCTCAACTTCTGGCAGGCTTACCACGCAGCCTGCAATGAAGGCCTGCATATCAAGGTATGGCTTACGCGAGGTCGACTTTACACAAAACTTCGGAAAATATTATTATTCGATAAACATGTCGCTTAAACCAATCTAAACATATTGCGCGCTCTGGGTATACAATTGACCCAGGCATTGAAAAGTTATGGCCGATTACTGACGTACGCGTTCCAATTGAACCCGTGACGATCGATCGCATCATCCAGGGAGCACGCGCTCATTGCATGCTCGAAGGGCGTGGGAAGGTTAGCGCGCGAATCGCTCTGCGCGAACGGGCGGCAGAGGCGCAGCATGGTGACGCGCGTGACCAAAAATCATTTCAAAATTATTTATACCCGTCTAATCAGTTTGGTGGACGCTATGCACCCAGGTACTCAGGGTGATTTTGCCCAGAGCGTCTCGATGGGCGTTATCGTCCCACACATCGTAACACTGTTCCAACACTCCGTCGACCTCTTCCGTTTCCTTTTGCGCGCGCATTTTGTAAAGGACTCGTCCGCAATCCACGCAGTGTAAGGCGAACTTATCCTTCAGAGCGACAATCACATTATTTATCACGTGAAGCTTCTTCTCAAGGATGTCTCGTTTCGCGTGCAGGTCTTGGACGACGGCGTCGCTTTGGGCCAGAGTATCCTGCAGCAACGCGTGGTCTGATTGCAACTGGTCGTGATTGGTTTGCAGCTCCGTGGTCGTGTCATGCCGGCCATCGATGTCCATCACGCGCAGTGCGCGATACGCGTTCACCATTCTGGCCAACCGAATCGCCGCCCGCCAATCGGGCTGCAGACCTCGCCACGCTCGCCAGATAGTGCGAACACGACGAGCTCGCGCGGCGATTATCGTAGATCGGACTAAACGCTGGGCGCGGAGCGAGCTGTTCTTGCGCGCGTACCAGGTTGCAAAAAAAAACGGACAGAGCGCCGCGGCGCCACATAATTGATGCTTGCAGGGCGTTGAGGCGTGCGCCGGCCTGCAGGCGAGCATTTCGGTGAGCCTCGAAACGACGCATCGCCTTGTACATGACCCTCTTTCGCTGGTACAGGGCGGCTATACGCGATATACGATGATGCGAATCCGCGAGACGCTCTAAGGACTCTACGCTGGCACGCATCGCTCCGACCTCCGCGATGAACTGATCTTCGTAACCCACATTTACGGGCGGATTCGACGCGACGGACGGATACGCCGGGTACGCGGCATACTGCATGTATTGGGGGCACTGATAGTAGGGGCATTCTTGAAAATAATTCATGGTCACCGCGGAATCATGGTCGTCCATTACATGCAACCTCATTCTATTCGGCGGTTCTATTTTCACCGCACTTATCGCAAACTAATTTTTGTTTTAGGAAGGCCTCGCACTCCAGATTGTTCTTGATTGCCATGTCACGAAAATGCTTAACGATTTCCTGCTTCGCGACGGACTGTAAGACTGTGCAGTGGGAGCACCCACGACCTCTCAAATGCGCCACGCACTCCGAAACGCACGCGCACACGCGCGCGCAGTTGCGGCCCATGATCAACTCGACAGCGACGTTGTTACCGACGAGTTTTGCAACAAATTTGTTGCGCAGGTTGCATTTGTTGCACATGTCGCACTTCGTGCCCGTCGCGTGAGCGTCTTCGGTCCACACCACGGCCAGGTCCAAGTCGACCACGTGCCGCTCAAACAGATCGAGGTTGTCGATGCGCGCGGTGAGCTCCAAGCCGCGATACAGAGCCGGCTGCAGCAACTGCTCGTAAAAAAGCTTGGCCAGGCCGCTCAACGGCGCGCCGACCCGCATGCGGCGATGCCACCCCCAAGATACGTGCGGCGGGCAACGCAGCTCGTTCTCATCGCTGGTCCACCAGAGGCGCGTGTCCAAAAAGGCCCGCGTGGAATTAGCGGCCCATTCGTCGCCGCGTTTTGAAAACAAGGCGTGCTCCTCGGAATACGCCTGCACGCACTCCGGCTCGACAAGGTCGACGCCGGCTAAGACCCACTCGTCGTCCGCGTCTTGCGCGTACCAATCCACGCGTAGCGTGTTTGCGTTAAGAATCTGCTGCACCACCGCGTGCTCGTTTGTAAAAGTTTCATCCTCCTCTTGCACGCGCACGGAGATGGCCATTCCCGGCACTAAACACAGGGATCGGTCCCGCACGTCGCTCAGTGTGCGCAGAGGCGCCGTAATCAGCCACAGCCCCACAGCTTCGTCGTCGATGCGCACGACCCGCGTATTCGGTTTTGGCAACGCGTCCGGGTCCAACGTGCATGCGTCCGCTTCATCGTCCGAATCTACCAGCGCGCGCCCCCGTTTTCGAGTACTCGTGTCTGCGAGCTGCGTCGTTTCGATGTTTTGCTGCAGCAGTTTGGCGGAAAGGCGGTGTATGCGTTGCAAGCAGTCCGTGTACGCGTTGAGATGCGCTTGCGCCTTCGTCGATAGCCGGTTTATTTTTTTGAGGTCCTCCATTTCGGATTGTGCGATAAGGGTGCACGGGAGGTGTTCCATCTGAGCGGTTAAAAGCGCTTTGACCTAATTTTTTAGGACCAGCACGGGCTGTGTGCCGCAGCTCATCTCGGATACGTTTGCGCACTGGTAGCATAGGGTGTGCGGCGCGCTGCTGTTCAGTTCGCTCCTTCGCGCCAGAGTGTCGTGCACCTGCCACCCGGTCGACCCGGCACGCAAACGATTGCCCGTGCCGTGTCCGCACGCCACGGTTGGGTCGGTCGAGGTTACGTTCCGCGTCCACAAGGTGAGATTTACGCAGAGAGACGCGAACCACGACATCCTAGTGATCCCCGGTTGATCCGCCGGCACGTGGTGCACCGCCACGCCCCTACAAATTTAGAACCTTGTGTTTACCTTGTGTTTCGAGCCATGTAGGGCCCTACTTGGGCAATGTCGGCAGTAAAATGGCAAAACCAGCCAAAATCGGGTGAAATGAAGTTTCCGTTAGTTTGTTTTTTATTGTTGATATCGATGGTTTGGGTCGATGTAAGACATATGGAGCGAAGTTTTGGGTGGAATGGCTTTGGTAACCTCACTTTTTGAGGCCTCAAAGTTGTGCTACTCGGTACCTGCCCTGTACTTGGGGCTGTACCTGGGCTGTACTTGAAAACATTGGAAAAAATATTTTTGGAATCTGTTTTTTTTGGGCTATTACGCTTATTTAGTCCTTACTATGGACAGTCTCCAAAGATTTAACTGAAAAAACATTTTACACTTCCTGTTACAGCACCTCAAAGTTAGGTCAGTATGGGCATTGGGTAGGTAAGGGGTAAGTAGGGGGCAATACCTACCCTGTACCTGGGCTGTACCTGGGCTGTACTTGAAAACATTGGAAAAAATATTTTTGGAATCTGTTTTTTTTTGGGGCTATTACGCTTATTCAGTCCTTACTATGGACAGTCTCCAAAGATTTAACTGAAAAAACATTTCACGCTTCCTGTTACAGCACCTCAAAGTTAGGTCAGTATGGGCATTGGGTAGGTAAGGGGTAAGTTGTTTAAGTGGATGGCTAGTCGCGCCTTGAGTAGACGTTTCCAAAACTATTTTCAAATTGCCATTTGGCTACGGAACACCGCCAGAATCCAAATTTTAGTGTTTGTTACGCTAGCGTAACAAATACCGGAAGAGGGGTTAAGGCTAAAATTTACTGCTGCCTGCGAAGCACCACCTCCCTCCCTAGAAACGTAAGTGATTTGAAAAATGCCGAGCGGCATGTTATCGTACGACCAATTTAAACATGCCCGCGTGAAAATGGGCAAGCTCGCGGACAAGGAAAAGTACCGGCAATACAAGCGCAAGTATGCGCTTTTAAATGCGTCCGACTCCGAGAGCGGTGGCTCCGAGGACACGGACGAGGAGGAGGAGAAGGAGGAGGAGGAGGAGGATCCGGGGGCCGAAAGCAAGAAGGGGAGTGGGCTTGACCGCTTCGCCCTTGCGATGGCCAAGGTGAAGTCCACAGGGGATTCAGTTAAAAATCTTCAGAAAGCGCAAAAAAAAGGAGGGGAAGGAGGCGGCGAAACACAGGAGAGACGTCTTCCGTGAGTAACCCAGCCGAAATCCTGCTTGAAAAACACTTGCTAGGGTGTTAGAACATTGCACGAACACAGCCCTGTTCGCCCACCTTCCAGTTGTAGGTAGGGGGTGTACACTGCGTAAATAGGGCAATGTTTGGGTAGTGTCCTGCTTGTGTTTTATGTTGTCCTGTCGCAGGAAGTTCAGATGCTAACGTGTGGGGTGTTTGTGTTTGATTTCACAGACGATATGGTGGTGAAGGGGCATGTAAATCCCTTCCAGGGTCTGGATAAACAGACCCTGGCTAGGGATAGGTTCCGCCGTCGAATGGCGGAACTAATGCCCCTCACCGCCACGTTGGGCTCAAGTGGGGACAACCAGCATATGAAGTTGTCCACCTTGATGCAAAATTTGAGGCGCCGTCACAAGTGGGGGAGGTGGCGCCTCAAGGCGGGGGAGGTGCATGTCTGGGTATGCAACATACCCGGGCATGCATACACCACCGCCAACGTGGAGGTGTTTTCCCAAAAGAAAGGCCAACCCACAACGGCCGAGATCAAGGCCGGGGTGGAGGCTGCGGGTTTGACCCAGAACGGCGACGTCCCAACGGAAGGTGCGTTCTTTGCTTGAAATAAGTTTTGTGATAAGTTTTTCGTTTCTTATGTGCAAGTAAGGCCCTGTTCGCACCGTTTAGTACAGAAGTACTATACAAGTAAGGCCATGTTTACACACTACCTATGCAAACATGGCCATGTTTGCATAGATATAACTTGCCAGTACTTTGAAACTAACTTAGTGTTGGTCGTGGCAGCAGAGGATCGGAAGGCAATCCTGCGGGATCTTTTCGACGCCAAGGAGGAGGAGGAGGAGGAGGAGGCCAGGGGCAAGGGGAAGGCCGAGCCCAAGGGCAAGGAGAAGGCCGAGCCCAAGGGCAAGGAGAAGGCCGGGCCCAAGGGCAAGGAGGCCATGGCGGGCAAGGGCAAGGAGCCCATGGCGCCCAAGCGCCAAGGGCTCAAGGTGGCCGAAGCCCGAAAGCGGGCGGCCGAGCTTGAGCACGGCCGCCTCAAGGTCGGCGACCACGCCTTGCTCATGGCTAGCAAGGACCACGAGGTGGAGGATGAGGAGAAGAGGTGGGAGGCGGGGACACCCGATGTTCCCACCTCTTGGTACAAGGACGACCTCACCCCGCAGGTCTACACCCCCCTGCTCTGCGGGGTGGTGGTGGAGACGGTGCCCAAAAAGCCGGCATGGCACTTTGGGCACCAGGTGGCGGGGGGGCTCCCCAGGGACCAGCTGTGCATCAAGGTAAGACCCGAACATGGCCCTACCTGCAATGTTTTCCTACGAAACCGCTTAAACATGGCCATATTCGGACATGTTTACACTTCGAACTAACTTACGCGTGTGCTTGCAGATCACGGAGTTCCATTGGACTCTGTACGACCCGGTCCACCAGGACCGGGTCAAAAAGGCACTACTCTACCTGTTCGGACAGGTGGAGGAAAAAGTGCCTGAGAAGGCAGAGTTCAAGAGGCACCTCGATGACTTCCTCAAGGGGAGGTTCGCTACGGGGAGCCTAGTACCTGACACCGAGGGAGTACGACCTTTTCGAGCGCACCGGCGTGTCTCCCACGGAGCGGCGCCCCTACCTGCTGTGCATGCGCTCGCAGATCCACTACGCGCACATGTGCATGGTGCACAACATGCAGGACATGCCCAACAGCGCCATCCTGCTCAATTCGTACGTCAACCCTCGCGACGAGGAGGACGGGTACGACGGGCAGTACATGATACCGCGCACCGACACGCCGGTCTTTCAAGGGCTCGCCGGGTCTGTGTGCGTCAGCGAGAAGCATTTGCTGCGTTGGATCGTGAAGGACGGCGTGCACAGGATCGACCAGAGCGCGCTACGGTACCGCCCCGAAGACCGCATGCGTCTGCACAACGCCCCCGCCGCAGGGCAGCTTTTTTGACGTGGGACGGCATCCATACGCGCGAGTTTAGAGCGGAGGCTCGCGCGGTGTCGTCCGCCTACAGGCGGATCGCCCCGCCCTCGCAACGGGCCGACGCGACCTCGCCGTGGATAAGGCACTGCCAGTACGTGGCCGACGGGCCCGGCGACGGTGTGGTTTTCGAAACCCTGCCACGACCCACCGAGCAGGTCATCGACGGCTGCACGGTCGAACGCAGGAAACGCCGCCCGGCTTGTCTTCTTTCGACCGTATTCTCGACGTGCATGCCGCGCGCGGCGCACATCCGCTCCACCTCGCAAGTGGTGTGCCGGCATCTACACGACGCGGACACCGAGAGCGACAAGTATCGCGCCTGCACGCGTTTTCTGCAGGATGTGCTGCACTGCGGCCTGCGCGGAGGGTACAGCACCTCCCGCGAGCGCGCGCCTCTGAATGACGCGCTGCTGACTCCGCGCACGCCTCAGCAGCGCGAAGACCTGCGCCAGGGATTGCAGGCCGTGGTCGACCGCAGCATCAAAGGCGGCACGGACGACCTGGCGCTGGTGTACTGCTTGCGGGAGTACGCGATCCACGTTGCCCGCGACAACGCGGCATTCGGTACCTACATGCACTCCCACGTGCAGGGGTGGTCCCTGTTTCAGTGCGCCGTGTTGCGCGCCATGGACGCCGCGCGAAGCAAGGCGCACGAGCTGCTACCTGCCAAAGAAGGGGATGCGCGTCGCGCCATCAAGTCGTTATGCAAGACGGCCACCGACGTCCTCCGCACGATGAACCGCTACTCCATACGTCTGCCTAATGTCCCGGATATTCACCTGGGCAATCTGTACGAGCCGCGATGCATCCGGATAAGCCTCTACGGAAATCGCTGCGCCCGCAACTACCTGAACCGCACCGAGCTGTACGAGAAGCACTTGCAGGCGGCGCGCGCGCTCAATGACCTGCACTCGCGTGCTCGACCGGTGCTTCTCCTGCTGCCGTCACAGTACCACGACGCGTATGTGGCCGCCGTGGACCGGGTCATGAAAGGTCTTAGCACGCACCCCGCCGTAAACCGGGGCGCCTTCGCCAGCGTGATGTGCTACTGCCAGGTTTGCGGACAGGTGAAGAACCTCGCCGGCGCTCACTACGGCATGAACAAGGTGCTGGTCGATTACGGGAGCGGCAAGCGATTCTGCGCCAGCAAGCGGCACGTCGCGTGCGGGTACCTGCCCTTGATCAACAAGCAGCTGATCGATCGTTCACAGCATCGGTCTTACGCGGTGGTATACGGGGGATCGATGTACGTTCTCTCCAGCTGCTGCGCGAAGCTCATCGAGCGACCGTGGCGGGAAATCGCAGAGCTGCATTCCGATTCGAACCCGCAGCAAATCCTAGCCTGCTCGGCCTGCCGACCGCAGCGCCCGTCCGCCGAACGTCGCACCGCGTCGTCGCGCGCGAACGACGACATGCCGGCATCGCCATCTCAAAAAACCGCGGCTCGCATCGCATGCGCTCATTGCGGGGTGCAGCAGACGTCGCACAGCGTTCGCTTCCACGCGCTGCGTTTACAGCCACCCACGGAGAATGCCGTGCAGGAGCTACATTTCTGCGCCAAGCATCAGCGCGCGTGGATGCGCACCGCTTCTACCGGCGAGCTGAAGATGACGGTGGAAAACGTGTTGTCGTACATCAACATGACGTCCGCGCGCACGACGCGCATCACACCCCTACCTGGACGCGAGCCGGACTCTGGCCATCCGCGAATGACGCGTGGAGTATAGGTGCCAGCCGAGGCCGTTTGCGCGAGGATGGACGATCGACGCCTGTGCGAGGAACTGCACTCGCGTGGACACGTCGCGCTCGCCCGTCTCGTCGCGCTACGCTTGCTGCCGACGGCTCCCTTCGAGGACGAGGGAAATACGTCGGTCGCTTCCGCGGAGGACTCGGTCGACCTTTCGACCGACACGTCGTCGTCTGTCGATGAGGATATACCGGAGACGTTTCTCGCAAACACCGAGTCCGACGTAGAGGAGCCGCCAGCCCCGGCTTGGGTCGCTCACTTCGACAGGGAGGTGCTGCGTTATCTACTGTCGGACGCGCTTCTTCCGTAATACAGCATGCCACCGCTGAATCCTTCGTGCGAGCATACCGCACGAGCCATTGTAAGAACCATGAACTTGTTGCCAAATCCAATAGAGAAGGCCACCATCGAGGACGTGCTCGCATTTGTGGAGAAGCTGTGCGAGGTTCACGGCGGCAGCTCGCGAATCGAGGCGCGCAAATTTCTGGATCTGAGCCCTAAACATACCAAAGCAGAGCGCGCACAGCGTCGCAGGGCGATGGCCCGCCTCTTGCACCCGGACCGGCACGCGCGGCACCAACTGAACGCCGAGACGAACGCCAAACTCACGAGAGGGATGCAGATTGTCAATGAGGTGCTATCGGACGCGCCGGATCCGCGTTTGCCTGTCGGAACCAAAAAGCCGCGCGAGGCGAATTTTTTTTACGACTCGAACATGTACGAAGACTCCGACGACGACTCCCGGGACGACCCTCACTTTCTTTACTGCAGCGAGTCGGAGGTATCGGATTCGGAGGAGGAGGCGGCGGTAGAGTCGACGGAACCGCCTGACCGATACGTAGATCCGCGCGGTCGGAGAGTGTCGGAGAGGGTGCGAGCGCGAGTGATGGGCACACGTGCGGAACAACGTGATTAATGTAAATTTATTGATTGGTAACGGTCCTGTTATGCGTGCCATAGTATGGTTGTGGAAGCTCACAACCAAAATTTGAACATTGGTCGTGTGTGTTGCTAACTGCGGAGTCGTTCGATAAATGTGAGATTTCAAATGAGGACGACAATGTAGAATTTAACAAATATGCACATGACGTTATGCAATATATATTAAAGAGACCTCTGTGTACACTCAAATTTGAAGATATTTATATGTATTTGAAACACTTGTTATACAAGCTTGCAATCTTGGCCTGCGATATTTTTAAAAGCGAGGTTGAAATGTTTGTGAAACCAGTAAAATACAATAAAATTTACGGTATCCATTTATTTCTACGGTGTGCTGAATGGTTGGCAATAGATTTTGAGAAATTAAAAGAGAAGAAAGAAAATTCAAGAACTAGCTCAGAAGAAAACAAAATATCTTATTTGAACTTTAGAGAGTTGTTAGAGCTACAAGAGGCCCTACGAACGACGGGTTCAGACGATAAGGTTTTACTTGAATTGCAACACCGCATAGAAGAACAAGATATATCAAAATGGGAAACTTTACAAAATTTGTGCGGGGGCTTAAAGTTTATACATGTCAAAAACCAAGCTACATTTAAACGCTACTTAGAAAAGAAAAAAATAATATATACGGATGAAATGAAAAAGGCTTACAACGCTTTTATGGATGGTAAAAGCAAACTAGAATTAAAAGCCGTGACGCAACCGATTGCAGCTGCGGATGAAGCACGTATATTATTTTTTAAAATAAGTGATTTGCTATTGGATCCGATTCATTCGGATCCTAAGAACACGTTCCCCACATTCTCCCGATATGTTCCTGCGATCACTATTCATATGGTAACGTGCTCACCTCCATACTCCTGTCGCACAACAACTTTAAATTCTCCTCTATTGCACGGATCAACTCGACGCGGTCAGGGTCGCTTTCGTCATGGATGTGTCGGTCAACGTCCGCATCACCATCGTCTCCGCCGACATCCGAATCCACCCCACAACCGTCGGCATCGACGGCCGTATTCTCATCATCATCATCATTGTTGACGAGGGCCGTATACTCTTCATCATCGTTGACGGTCTCTTCTACTTCTTCCGGAATGTTCGGAGCCATCACCATCTGCTTATAAAGCTTCCTATGGCGAGATCGTGTCCGCATATGCACTAGGTGATTTGGACGTCCTCGGCATACTCCACAATCACACACTACCAACCCGTCCATTTGTGGAAATCGTGTTATTTAATACAGGCGAACACTAGACGCTAGCGAGGACGTAAGCGCGCGCCTAAAAGGGGGGGAGAGTTGTGCTAGGGTAAGTCACGAGACAGGACGACAGCGTGTCAGAATGACGAGTGACGGGTACTATGACAGTCACCAATGACAGGCGTTTATATGACCAGATGACGAGAGTGTCTGACAGAAACGACTGACAGAAATGCCCGACCCAAAAGTGAGTTTTGGTGGGAAAACCAGCAGTCAGAGAAATTGGAGGGAAAGCTGGTAGACCTCCAATATTGACGAGTCAGCACAGTTATAATTATTCAGAGTGATATGGAGTGGCCTGACCCGAAAGTGAGTTTTGGTGGGAAAACCGGCAGTCAGAGAATTGGAGGGAAAGCTGGTAGACCTCCAATATTGCCGAGTCAGCACAGTTATAATTATTCAGAGTGATATGGAGTGGCCTGGAATGATTGATATATAACTGGGCTAGTCGGCAGATTCTATGATGTGACAGATCGAGTCTCATGAAGCAAGATGGGACCTGACAGGAGTCGACATCGAGTTATGATCGAAAGTTCGAGATCTGAAACGGCATAAGGCAGCTGAGCAGGCTGAATGAGTTAGTTTTTAATATTGCTACTACGAAACAGCTACACCTGGTTGTTTGTAACTTCGACATTAAAGAAAGATCCGATTCATATATCTCTTTGCAGGACTGAACTAGGTTCCCTGCATTGTGTAAGTAGACCGATAGGCTCTTAGAGAGCCCCCGAACAAAAGATAATCCGACAAAGTGACACTTTAAAAGCCATTATGTCCAAAAAATCATTTCTAAGCATTTGCCACAAATTGCACAGGGGTCAAAATTCGTCCTATTTCATAGCATACGGTACTAGTAAATAGCACGCATAAAATCTCACTGCGTGCGAAGTTGCAAACTGCCTTATCATAGCTAAAATACTGCGACTCTATTATTCGAGAATGTACCAGGCAATGCATTCTAAGGGATACTGCTCTGGGGCCGATTGAAGCTGATATACACTACATGCCGACTCGCGTGGTCGAAATCCCGCCCCATTGGCATGAAAGTCCAGCTGGGTAGCCCCAGTGCCATCTCCACCAGATATCAAAACAAGCACTCCATCGTGCTGCTCCTTGTACGCATATATAGTAGTGCCTGGCTCAATCACGAGGGAAGCGTTGTGATGCACAAAAGTCTGGCAAGTGATGTAGTATGTAATATTTCTATACCACGTCGTGTTGCTTTGTATGCTGCCACATATTTCAGTGCTGCTTGGCCATACCAAGTTATCTGCTTCACCTCAAAACAATTTGTTGCATTACTCTCAGAAACAAAACAGACAGCGCAATATCGCTATACTATATTTGACATATACAAATCAAATGAGCCGCCAGTACCAAAATCATCGCATGCTCCATATTAATAGCTTTATAAGGAGCGAGTCTTTATAGATCTAACTTTTCAAATCTCGTCACAAGAATAAGTATGCTACACCGTCTGCGTGCAGCATCTAGATAATCCTAATAGATTGTATTGCGTGCACAGCACTTAGTTCACTGCATATAGTATTGGAGACGTGCATGTGAACAGGTATCAATGTGGAACTGAGGAGGTATGTGAAAGTGGAAGTATGTGAAAGTTGCATGTAAATGTGTACATTTACATATGGCCTACTATATACTATATGACCAAATGTATCCTGGCATCGACATCGAATTTACACTTCTACAGTGGCCTTTAGTCGACCGTACTATACTGCTACTAAATGGTGCAAGAAAACCAATGCTCTGGAACCAAATGAAGATGGTGACGATCTCAAGAATAGATGTCGGCATGATTCGATATATACGAGATACAGGAAAGTTGTAGACAGTTAGACTTCGTTAGATTGATGAATGCCATCATGATTGTTATATACTTCAGTCTCAGCGATTGTATCTGATATCATACGTATGAATGAAATGCAAGCATTTTTTAAACAATGTAGTTTGTAGAGGGGCGACACATATGACAAAGGGAAAACAACCGCAAGCATGATAACGAAGTAAAGTTGAATTATAGATCATGTTGCTTCAGAGCCATTTCTCATTACCAACCTAGTCAAGAAGAAAGCAGAATGTTTCTCACCAAAAGCGTAGCACGCCGAGAAAGCTCTCCAACAAAGCGGGTGAAAATGTAGCAAATTTAAATCGAAGGCTGCCCACGCCCTGGGGGGTCTTAACCCCCACTGCTTGACAACGCAGTTTAGGGGGGCGATCTTAACCCCCACTGCTCGAAAATGGATTCAGGGGGCGGGGACTGGGGGGGGAAGGAATATGATGCATTTCATGCAAGGCAACAATGTCAACATTTGAAAAGTTTTGCCTGTGGCGCATGTGATCACTCCCAACAGAGGACCCACGGAAACCTCGTATCCTCATGAATGTAATAGTTTTGCCGGCGGTGGGCACCCCGCCGCAAGTGGTGGCCCCCATCGCCGAGATGCCGAGTGCCGGGGAAGCAAGGGGCCGGAGGACCCAATTCCACCAAAACCAAATTTCGAGGTCTAGCAGGGGGGTCCAACCTATCCATGGATAAATATCGAGGCCTGGGCGGGGGCCCAGTCCCTCCACCCCTAATGCAAAATATTGAGGTCAAGGCGGGGGGGGGAGTCCAAGTGCCTGACCCCCGCCACCATAATCTGAAAACAGAGTCTAGGGGGGGTTAAATCAATATGTATCGCCTGCCCGGAGCCCACAGGGGACAACATAAGCACCGTGCCGCACTCATACATTGGGCGACGACAGGGTGGAGGTGGAGGCGGTGGAGGAGGGCTAGGGGAGGTGGCGGATGGTGGTGGTGACAGGGGGCGATGGTGAGACAAAGGAGAGAGAGGAGAGGCATGTTCGGCATAGGTGGTGGCAAGTACCGGCCATGATGTACGGGGGAGGAGTGTGGAGGAGGGGACGGAGAGGAGGGAGATGGAGGCGGGGGGACGGGGTGGAGAGGGGGAGAAGATAAGTTCGGCATAGGTGGCGGGCAGTACCGGTTGCGATGCACGGAGCGGGAGGAGTGGAAAGGAGGGGACGGAGGAGGAGGAGATGGAGGCGGGGGGGACGGGGTGGAGAGGGGAGAGCATGCTCGGCATAGGTGGCGGCAAGTACCGGTTATGATGCACGGAGCGGAGGAGTGTGTGGAGGAGGGGACGGAGGAGGAGGAGATGGAGGCGGGGGGGACGGGGGGGGAGAGGAGAGGCATGCTCGGCATAGGTGGCTGGCACCGGGTTATGGGGCGGAGCGGGAGGAGTGGAGGAGGGGATGAGAGGAGGAGGGGAGATGGAGGCGAGGGGGGACGGGGTGGACTTGGTGGAGGAGACGGAGTAGGGGGTGAAGGAGGGCAAGGTGGGGGAAGGGGACGGGGGAGGACTTAGTGGGGAGGATAGGAGGGGAGATGGCGGCGGCGGGGCATGGGGGTGGTGGTGAGGAACGAGGCAGTGAGCGGATGGTACCGTTAAGTAGACTGCCACGCACAATAGGGATACCGGGACGCTTATCCTGCGCGGAGACCCCACAGGCCAAAGGTCAGGTCAGAGCTGACAGAGACAGGTCGCAGTCAAATTCAAAAAATGAACCTTGCGGGGCCATGCTGCAGCCTGCACGTTGCTTTACCGTGCAACCGTGCTACAGTCGCTCAATCTGACGATTTCTCGCCTCCGCCGTGAAAGTAAGGCGACAAGCAGGGGTACAAGCGTCGAGATAAGGCTATGACTAGATCTGCCCTCAAACAAGATGTGTTTTAATTTGCTTCATTATAAAAACTGGGTTGAGCGCTTGCGCAGCAGGCCCAGAGAAGACAGAAACGCGTGAGCCTATGTGTATCAACAAAATGCGATATAAGAGACTGCGGCAGCGTGTCTTCGACGCGGAAGATACCACTCGGAACATGTGCCTGAGCTTATGAAATAACTTATTGAATAGTCCGTTCTTTGGACACAACACCAAGTGCGTATAATGTATTCTTGAGGAGTACTTATTTCTGTTGACGTCAGGCGTGGCGACAAGCCAACAGTTGTTAAAGACGTTGTATGCTTGTTCTGAAGCAAGTGTCATCCAGAAGCATGAGCATGAACAATAGGTCGATTAGGGACCCGGCGTGCACAATTCCCGAGGGCGGACGGAAATAAGGTCCACTAAAAAGGCGCAGAAATAGAATTTGCATAATCTATGGCAGGTCGGTGTATTTAAGCTTCAAATGTTCGTTTACAGACCGTCGTCGAATTTGAGGATATGGCTCACCTAACTGACATCCTGAATTCTCTGTCCGATAGTCGAGAGATGATAGTTTCAGCGTTGGTGTATTTCCGTGTCGATAAATATGCCTCCCGGCGTGATAATTCTGCCTAGACCTCACCCAGGTCACTCGAAACGGAACACGCGACGAAGGTGTGCATTTACGAATAGCAAATCATGGATTGGCGCCTAGTGCCACCGGCATCAACACGTTTGAAAGAGGGCTGTAGGTGCATAAAGGAATGTCGCTTAACTATTTGCAGGTTAGCTTCGCATACTACCGTTTCCCCATACTCGTGAAGTTATCGAGCAAAACGACCTACTAGTAGATAACTGTGGTTACCGATTGTATTCTGGTGGGATAAAAGTTAAGCTTTCTATCCCACCAATAGAAACATCAGGATAAAAGTTAAGCATTTTTATCCCACCCGGTCGCCGGTGTCCATTATGGGTACTCCAGCCGAAGTGGGATGATAGGGCGACACATGACAGTGGTGAAAAAGCACGATTTTTGGCACCATGATAATTCATAATATAGGGGGTACGTAAACGTACAGGTGGGGAAAAATCACTTTCATTTTAAAATATAATTATGTGATCGAACATGCGTTTTAATGTATTGATGAATTGAATATTGATAAATATTATAAAACGTTTTTGGCACACATGACTGGAAAGTGCTCAGAAGATATATATATGACTTAGTTGTCATAGCGGGCGAAATTAAAAAGGTTTTTATATGGTTAAGGGAGTAGATAATAATAATAATAATAAAACATTTACGCTAGCAGAAGGGACAAAGTCCTGAGAGTCAAAGCAGGCTAGTGAAAACACTAGGGGCTACTCCCTCTACTATAGCGCGCCCACAAAGGGGCTCAACCCACTTTTCAGCAGGGTGACATCTAGAGAAAAAGCTAGGTGCTAAGCAAAAAACTCTAGAAGATGGAGAAGCAGCCATGGCCGGGTGAGTGGAGGGGTGGCTGAAACTAGGCGGTGGGGAGGGAAGTCGAAGAATTAAGGGGGTATTTGGAGACGATGAGGAAGGAGGTCAGGGTGGGCGGAGGAGAGGGGGGGGTGGTGGGGGAGGGGAGAGGGGAGCCCCTCCCCTATAGGACAGAGAGCCATCTTTTATTGCAAGACTTTTGAAAATTATTGCAGGAGGGTTTGAAGAAAGTCATTTGTTTTTTGCACAGCTTCTGTTTCAGTCATGGTCTCATTGCCCAGGATGTCAACTGTATGCGGGTCAGTGTTCAAGGTGGTGGGGGTGTTTAACAGAAACAAGTCTCGCCTATTTCTGGTGTGTTGCCTACAGATTCTTGAAAGTTTTTTAAGGAGAGTTTTAATCTTGCCACGGGGAACACCTATCGTGTTGAGGACAGTACCGAAAAGAGGAGGGAGGTACCCCATGAGTGTAAGTGCTTTGGGCCATTTCACGGTGCTAATGAAGGGCTTAGAAGCTGCATTGGTGATTGTCGTATCATGGTGACCGCCATAATAATGCTCAGCACTATTCTGATGATAGGGGGGGTCTTGAGTGGGCCACGGGCACAACGAAGAAGGGAGAACGTTGTCCCTTTCGTTCAGAACTTCATTCCAAATATCAGAGCTAACTCCGGTGTATTCTAGTCTCCTCTTCGTGACTCTGGACTTAGGAAGGACATTGAGGAACCATCTAGCAATCTTTTTCTGTGTAGGCCTCCAGTCAAAGGCTGGTTGAGTATCGTTGGGTGCACTGTCTATAGCTATGATAACGACATCCGAAAAATCATCCTTATAGCATCCGCCACCTGGGAGAACGTAGGGGTCATCACCCGTCCAATAACCATGTGGGATAAATGGAATAGTGTTATGCGGGAATCTGAAAACGAGTTTAAAACCTTTATCAAACCATCTTTTTTGGTTTTTGGGAGACAGTGGAAGAATCCATGTTCCTGAAAATCCGGGTACAGTGTTGGCCGCTTTATGTCCCATTTCCAAGGTAGTCATAACCGCCGAAGATTTACCCTTATCCTTTCCATCAAAGGGGGGATTTCCGTAAACTATTCTGCCAATGCCTGTTAACGGGTCCACGTAGGCATCCCAAGCGAGGCCATCAAAACCGATTTTCCCATGATAACAGAAGGGCTTGAGGGCTTTTTTCATTCTAGTGGTGGGTATGCATCTTCTCGAGTAAATTCTAGGGTGGGCATTTAGTGGGTTGGAGAAAAGTTCACAGCCGTTTTTGTCAAGGTTTCTGTCATCCACCAAAATATCTAAGAGGCTTCTTCTTATTGCATAGCAGTTTTTAGGGTCTCCCGATTCAAACTTACATGCATTGAGGGCTTCATGGATATCGTGTGCCCTATTCGAGTACTCCGCAAGTGAGCATGGGACTGCTTTGTTGGAAAGGCGGTGCCAAGCCAAAAGTTTCCAAAACTCTTTCTTTTGGACATATTGGAGTTCGGGATATTTAATTGTTCCCGTAACATGGTCCACTTCGGGCTTTGCGGTCACAACAATGGTATTCTTTTTTGAACTTGATGGACGGTACATGCTAGCTTCCGGGAGAGCGTGTAAGTATAATTCCTCATTCATTTCCTGTCTTAGGTCAGCAAGTGGAAAAAGTTTCGATGGTTGTGCTCTGATGTATGTGGTACCCTTTCCAGGGTTTAGTAGTTTAGGCTTTTCTGAGATTTCTTCAGCGATGATTTTCCTTAGTTCGATATCTTGGGTTGTTCTAAGGTTATACAAACTATCATTATGTCCTGGGCATTCGAGTTGGATGTGTTCGAAGGTGCATTTTGTATTCTGTTGGCAGTAGGGGCAGTTTTCGGACCCGATTTTCCCCAGTTTAAATAAGCGTGCAGGAGAGGCTTGAAGACCCAGGAGTTCTCTACTTCTAGAAGCGGTGAAAGCTTTAGGTGTCATTTTGGAAATATCTTTGGTGGGGGCGGTGTTATTCTCGTTGAGCATTCTCAGATGCTTCCCTTGGGACTGTAGGGTTCTCCAATTATGATAGTGTGAGAGTCGTTGAATTCTTCTGATGTGGCTACGTATATCGCCTAAAATAGGGACCTCAAAAAAGAATAATGAGAAGGGTAGTTCCTCAGCAGGGTCGTAGCGGGAGATGTCAAAACAGCCCCCTCTGAATGAGGCTCTTTTAGCAGTACGGTCCACTCTGTCGTGGACTTTGTCATTATTGTGACCCCTAATCCATTTAAGGATGATTTTACTGTGGTCTCCTTCACTGTAGAAGCCAAGTTCTTCTAGCAGTAGGCGAACAGCCTGCACATCTCTGCGATTAGCTTCACGTAGTTTGTCCCGAGCACTCATGGACCTTGCCATCCTTTGTTACCGCAGATATTGCTGCCATGGAGTCAATGGCATGTACCATTGGAGTAATAGATTTGAGGAGTTTCTCTTTTTGTTCTGTGAGTAGAAATCGCAGTCCCGCAATTTCAGCAGATGTGCTACTCGGGTTTTGGATATCCTCCTTGATAAGGAGCCCCTGTGCGGAGAAAGTTCTTGAGGGGGGATATTCATCTTCCGTACAAGTGGCATCCCGTTGTCAAAGTTTTTTATAGCATATGCTGCCCCACTGCATGCTGTTTTCTTTCCAGCAAAAAGGGAACCATCGCTTGCCATATCGTAGTCTTCCATTTGTTTGCTCTTTTCGGCGTTGGGGGTGAATTCTTCTTCCGAGTCGCTAGGGCAACTGTATTCACTTTCTTCCTCCGCGGTTTTGTTTTTCATTCTAGCAATAATGGTTTCATACTGTCTGTCTGAGATGTAATCATAGTGTGAGTTGATATCACTAACTGTAGCAAGGACAGAAGAGGGCGGTTCCATGTGGTCATTATATTCAAAAATAGAACCTGCTGGAATTAGGATGCAACCGTCATTGGTGATGCTATATTCAAAGTCGTATTGGAGACTGTTGGTACCTTTGATTCTGACAAAGACATTAGGGTTTATGGCATTGTTACTGTATTCTGTATATTGTATTGACATGGCCTCTAAGTCAATATTGGTAATGTGAATAAGAGAGATGGAATTTCGGTCACCATTTCCTTTCCAATGAAATTCACCCGTGTCAGGGGGTACTATGTTGTCTCTATATTGTTTCTTGACATATCTAGCCTGTGGGTCCAAATCTACAGGGTTTTGAAGCATTTCCTTTTCGATTTCGGTTAGCCATCCAGGGGGTCTACTGCCATTCAGCCTGAAAAAACATTTATTTTCTTGCCAGTTTTTTAACATTCCACCGCAGGGAGTTAGAAAGGAACCTGTGTGCTTGAGGTTGTATTTTTGTATTGCGGAGGTAACATTCCTCGACATGTAGAGTTGTCTGGGAAGGGTGGTGATTAATGTGGTTTCACCCGCTTCATTTTCGGGGTAATTTTTAGAGTCAATAGCGTATCCAAGTTTTGCCATAATGTGACCTGTGCGCCTAAACCAGTTAAAGCGTTTGTCTTTAGTATGACTGTAGGTTGCATAGTGCGATAAGGGGAAACCCGATATAACATTTTTACCCATTTCGTTGTTCATGTTTTGAATTATTATTTTAAGCCATAGATTGCTATTTCTACGGTATAGTGAGATGAGGTGGGGATCAGTGATACGGTCCGTGTGGTTGTGTTGCCAATATTCGTGTTCATCCGCAGAACACAGGGTGTTCATAGTTTCTGTGCTAGGGTAAGTCACGAGACAGTATGATGACGCGTCAGAGCTACGAGTGACGGGTACGATGACAGTCATCAGTGACAGGCATTTATGTGACCAGATGACAAGGGGGTCTGACAGAAATGACTGACAGAAATACCTGACCCGAAAGTGAGTTTTGGTGGGAAAACCAGCAGTCAGAGAAATTGGAGGGAAAGCTGGTATGGCCTCCAATATTGCCAAGTCAGCACAGTTATAATTATTCAGAGTGATATGGAGTGGCTCGGAATACAGTGATGATATAACTGGGCTAGTCGGCAGATTCTATGATGTGACTGTTCGAGTTCTCATGAAGTATGATGGGACCTGACAGGAGTCGACATCGAGTGAAGTTCGAAAGTCGAGATCGGAAACCATGGCATAAAGCAGCCGAGCAGGCTGAATGAAACAGTTTTTGAATTTGTTACTGAACAGCCACACCTGGCTTTTGTAACTCCGACATTTAAGAAAGATCCGATTCACATATATGTATCTTGCTTACAGCCATACATATCTCTTGCAGGCTTGAACTAGGTTCCCTGTATTGTTAAGTAGACTTAGAAGCTCTTAGAGAGCACCCCCGAACAACTGGTATCAGCGTGGTTGCGTTAGACGCGACCTGTTAGTGCCGACTGAACTTCAGCTGTGCAATTATCGGCACACAACTTCTCCGCGAGGCCTTTCCGCGGATTCCCACGAAAATTCTGAAGACGACGACGTAAAACACGCTTAATTGCGTCCGCCTTTCGTCAGGGCTGCGAATTTCGACGGAAAATATCATATACTGTTCCTGAATGCATATACCACACGTTCAAGTGTGATGTAATCCGTCTTTGCAGGTACCTTTCCGCGGAATCTGCCTTTCGTTAAACCGAAATCGGCGTCAATCGGCAGAAAATTTATCGCCCGTACTGTGTGAGTTCACTGCCGTTTACGTGCGTTCACTCACAGCGCAATCATGGACTTTCAGCATGGAATTCCGTCGCACACGGCTGAAGCGGCTTCCACGGAGCAATCGCAGTTTCTTTCGGCAGCGAATTACTCTGAATCGCTCGACCCGAGAATTGTTTCGCACGTCTTTCCGCAATCGGCTGCGCACACACAACCTGGACTCTCGTACGTTGGCTCAACGCAACAGCTGGATGTAAATTCTGCGTACGGATTTTTGCACGAACTGCCGCAGCGTAATTTTATGACGGCGCCGCCGCAATTTCAGCGGAATTCGTACGATTTTTCCGGCCCCCACAGTGGGTATGACGAGCGCAGCTCTAACGGTAGCCCAATTATGACAACGCCAGCCGGTCAATTTTGGCAGCCGCAGCCCCGTGATGATTTAGCTCACCAGAGGAATTTTCAACAGCAAATTTTTCTGCAGCAACAGCAGTACGGTCAGCAGCACCAACTGCCACCACGTGCCTTGTGGCCGCATACCACTCCGTTGCCAGCGGCTGCGTACGGCGTACCAATGGGGTACCCTTCTCCGGGTATGCTGTCTCCCCCGGTGCCGAATCTGTCAGTGCCTGAGCTCTCACCGTACCCCACGGCGTCCGTGGCACCGAATTTAGCCCTGTCCTATCCTGTTCCAGTAACGGAAGCAGCCGTTCAGCTACCACCTGCTGTGACACCTTTTGTGCCAGGGAACAATAGCCCGGCCAAGCCATTCGATTGGCATATTGTATTTATGCATACTGGGGCAGTGAGATGGCAATGGGCTCGGAAGGGGACTCCCGAGCCATTGACTTCGTACTATGGGGAGCGAAAGCCTGGACTTGATTATAGCTGGCAGCATATTATCGTACACCCTTCTGGTGCGCTACGCCGCTGGGAGCGTAATAGGGGCGGCGGCTGGTTTCTAGAAGACGCCACTCAGTTGAAGGCGCCGGTAGCGCCATTCTCATTACCGATTAGCCGCGTTGGGATCGCGTACTGGAATCCGACGATTGTGATTGACGATGACGAATATCATGGAATTCCCTACCAGGGGCGTAAGCCTACACACTCAGCGTCTACGAACAGTGAAGATTCGGGTACAGGCGCTGTGTCCTGGAGTAAGGAGAAGTTACCAGATTCGGATGACAATGATGACGCAGGAGTCACTAACAGTAAGGAGAAGCTACCAGATTCGGATGACAAAGATGACGCGGGTGTCATACATGACATGGACACTGCCAGTCCGAAATGGGAGCCAACTTCGCCTGAATATGATGACACCGAGGATGACGTCAGCGAGTTCGATGACTTGGTAGCTGACGATGCTGAAGAACAAGCTGAAGCTCGAAGGTTGAAGAGACTGGGACTGCAATTGATCATGGATGAGAAGGGTGAACTTCATTGGGTACCAAAGGGCACCTCCCCGACCTCACCTGTTCAGCCCGATGATCAGCCTATTACCGAGCAGAAGTCTGAGGCCATATCTGAGGATGCCCCAGCCTCTGTGGTGGAGACTGTTCATGCACCACCGAAGAAACCTTATGGGTCAGATACTGGATTGACTTCAATGGGTGAGAATAAGGCTGGGGTGTCTGAAGAGACGAAGAGGCAACCTAGGAAATATCCGAGATGTTGGACACATGAGTATATAACTCAATTGAAGTATTCCATAAGAAGTGACAGTGATGAAGAAGAAGGGCTTGACGTGGCTCCTCGTAGGAAGAAAGCAAAGATCAGCAAGGGACAATGAAATCAACTGTCTTGATTAGGATTGTCCAAATGCAGATTCTCTGATTAGGATTTGTATAGGTGGCAGATGATGATATGCCAGCCGACATGGGACAGATCGATTCGAGAATATGAACTGCGCGCCTTGAAAGTATAAGACTTGAATATTGCCCATTTGGAGGCTGTTCTAACTTGAAGTAACTATTTGGAGGAGCTGTTGCTCAACCTGTTAATTTACTGGTCAATCTTTCCTGCCATAAAGATATTGCAATTGCTTGAATTGTAGCCTTGTTCAACTGTTTATCTAGAACATTGCAATTTTGTACACTGCAAAATTGCCGACTACGGACCTGTGCCCCAAGATTGAAGCAAGATTTACCTCTGACTGACCCTTGAGCTCAGGCTCGGATACAGTCACGTGCTCAAGAAGTCTTCACTTGGAAGTGGTATTGCTCTGCGCCCTTTTTGCCCCCTGACTTTCACCCTGCATGCAAACAGGCGATTTTTCAAAACTGTTATGCTGCAAAGTGGTCAGAAAGTGGGAAAAGAAGCCGCCAGCAACTCAGATCTACCGGGATTAACAGCCAGATTGACCCGAACGGAGAGTGAAAAGTGGATCAGTGGCAGATTGAGAAAAAGAGGACCTCGGAGACCGTTTTAACGTAGGCACAAAAATTCTAGACGTTTCTTGATAGTTTTTTGTCGTTTGGAACCTGGCCCCGAGACCTGGGTCCTCATAGATCGCTACATTTTAAATTCGGATGGCCAACCGGCACGGCAGAGCAAAAATTAGACCAATTTGAGCCCAGCAGACTACATAGAAGGAAACGGGAGCCCAGAAGGATAGTTTTCCATTTTTTTTATATCCTTTGAAGGAAAAAAAATAGTCTCCAATACTGGGTCCTGGCCAATTAGTCTGGATTGCTCCGGGATGGCCGCCAAGAAGAAATTAGCCAAACTGCCGATCGACACTCCATTTTTGAAATTTGGCCACCAAAACTTGCATTTCACTCTGGAAAGCATATTTCGTTATTCACCACGACTTCCACTGCTACAAGGAAATATTTTTCTGAGTGTTCTGGGGGGATTTGCCAAATTGGACAGATTTGACTTCCCCAACGGTCAGATTTGCACTTTGTCACTCTTAATTTCGACATGATGCAAAACGCTAACACGGGACGCTCACCTCCAACGTCGCCTACGTCGACTCCTCGGCGTACAAGGGGACGACAGGCCAGCCAGCGCAGCACGAGAGGTGCTGCCGCCACTGGGACCACTGGCAAGGGGGCGAAGGGCACCTACAAGGCGCCCTCTCCGGGTCAGCCGCCACCGGCTGCGACAGCAGCAGGTGCGCCAAGCTTCCAGATTCCCAAGAAGAAGTCGACCCTGTCAGCTGATGCTACTGAGTTTAACAGCGTGACTCCTCTGGCTCTGGACTCTGGAACCGCTTGTGTGACACCTTCCCTGGAGGAGGCTGTAACGGTACCTAAACCGCGCCCTAATCCGCCCCTGCGTCATGCAAGAGCGGCGTCACCAAGGGTGCTGACTGTTGACACCCCTGGTGCAGGGCGAAACATGAGGGCGACTCCCCAGCGGTATGTCAACTTGACCTCTCCTTCCCCTGGCATCCTGCGATTGCCAGGAAGCCGCGACCTGAGCCCTCCAGCTCCGCGCCAGCGAAGCCCGCTTCGGACTCGAGACCGGACCCCGCCACCGCCGCGCCGCAGGAGCCCACCACGGACGCGCGACATGAGTCCTCCAGCTCCAAGACCGCGAAGTCCTTTGAACCCCTACAGGACTCCACACACTTGGTCTGGAGCTACGGTGATGACCTCCCCGCACGGCCAGCTGCCCACGCCATTCGGCGAGAACGCGCTTCAGGCTGAGTCCGCGGGAGCAGCCTCTGTGGGACAACCTCTACCGGCTGACCGACCACCTCGCGACCCGATCGCCGTGCGCGAAATGACCGAGGTCAAAATTGCAGCATGTGAGCAGGACATGCAGAATGAGGCGAATGAGCAGAAACCAGGACTTCGTCAATTTCCTTCCCGCTCTGATGTGGCCAACTGGCGAAAGCGCCAGCAGCCGGGTGAGAATCTCGCCTGGACTCCGCGCCCTAACCAAGGGGGTGTGGGGGCAGCGGGGAGGTCAGAGGACACGCACCAAAGCATGGCTGGCGAACTCATGGCACACTCAATGCATCCAACTCCCTCCTCAACAAGCAACGGGGAGGTGGGGGCAGCGGGGAGGACAGGTGGCTCCGGCTTGACAGGTGGCCCACGCCACATAAGCATAGCATGTTCGGAGCATTCGCTGACCTCACCGATTACCGATACCGTTACAGAACCTAAGGTGATCGGTGACTCTATGGCAAGGTTATCGGTGACTTTCGAGTCCGAAATAGACAGCGAGGCAACTTCACTGACGCCCTCACTGACTCAGGCGACTACGGAGGCGGCTACGGTTACGGATATGCTCGAGTCCCTGTTGAACTGCGAGTCCAGACCTTTGACTACCTCGCTGACCTCAACTACTACGGATATGCCCGAGTCCCTGTTGAACCGCGAGTCCAGACCTTTGACTACCTCGCTGACCTCAACAACTACGGATATGCCCGAGTCCCTGTTGAACCGCGAGTCCAGACCTTTGACTACCTCGCTGACCTCAACAACTACGGAGCAGCCAGTCAGCTCAGTCAGTTACGCAGACCTCGCACTCAGGCGTGGCGTTGGACTCGCAGCCTACCAGCCGCATCTTAACCGCAACCTAACAGTCATCGAACCCCCTTCTCAAGCGGATGTCCTCAGCAGAATTCCAGTCAGAAACTTACCTCTGAACTCAGACTCAGTGAACCAGCTTTCTCGCCGGGAGAGGCGCCATCAGAGATGGGAACAGAACCAGCAGCGCCTGGCAGAACAGCGCAGAGCACTCTTCTCTGACCCCGCCTCAGCCAGAACGCCCTCAGATGCCTCTGTCCCCGCACTGAACTCTCAGCATCAATCCCTAATGCAGAATCAGATGATGTTAGAGGTATCAGAGTACATGCAAAATCTGCATCAGCAAGTGCTCCAACACTATCCACATCTGACTTCAGTTCTACCAGCAGTGGGCGCTCCACCTATGACGCCCTACCAGCACACCTTAGGATGGGCGAGCGGTTTACCCGGTGCACCGGCGCCAGCAGCTGGATCAGGTCCCTGGCTGGTACCAGCACCGGCTCAACCGGTTCCCGCACCGGCTCAACCGGCTCCAGCACCGGCCCAACCGGCTCCGGCACCGGCTCATCCGGCGCCGGCACCATTTCAGCCAGATCCACCGGCTACCAGCTCATCGCCCTCTGACTCCGCTGAGCCTGATCAACCGTCACCAGGAAACTCGCCCCCGCCTTCAGACAATGGTGAACCACGACACCGGCGTCTAGACGTGTTGTTATGGACTTTAGAAGGAGCCTCCTTCTGGTTGAGAAATCACCTGTCCTCTTCCTCCGCAGTTACTGTCAGCCACGGCGCTGAGGCACAATACTCTTACCGACTGCCAACCATGCCTGGAAGCGCCAGTAACTTCATAACCGATACCAATCGGATTTGGATGACTATGCGGCACATCGGAGTGGACATCCAAGACCTGGCGCAGCATGGGTCAGTGCATACTCCTGTGCGCCTGACTGAGATTGAGGACAGTGACGCTTTCACTCTGGAAGTGGAGAAAACACAAGTGGATGAAGCGCGGCGTTGCGCGGAAAGCCGTACTGGAACTCAGCAGAGACGCCTGCCCTTGTACTCATGGGTAACCATCGCGGAAAATGCCTTAGAGTCCGAGCTGACAGAATTTGACCCCCTGGGACTCCAAATCTGGGCAGCATTTTCATCTTCCGAGGCGTACTTGTTTAGAGGAATGGCGGCTGGCAACCAACCAACTCCCGCCACAGTCCCGGCTAGGCTGGGCGTCAATCGGTTTCCCTCTGGTGTTCCCAGCGCAGCAGAGTACAGATCGCCTGGAAATTCCTTGCCAGCGGCCCCGGGACTCCTGCCAGTAGACCAGCGCCTTTCTCAATTCCCAGGGCACCACGATCTTATGGGAGCGGCTTCCCCAAGTGATGTCTACCGAGAATCCAAGACAGTGGGTGATGTGCTCAAGCTGATCAGAGACATTCCTATGTACCCCTCCTCCGCTGACCTAATCACCACTGACGCAGATATTGCCGCGCTTCCACCTTTTTCTGCAGCGCTGGTCAATTTTCTGTCAATGGGCGTAGTCACCTTCGCCCTGGGTCGCATGAGTGCTTATCGCCTAGACCTAACCATGATCACCATGCCGGAGATCTTGAAGGAAGTGGCTCAACGCAAACTACAGCCGCGATCCCTAACTTTCCTCAAGCAAGGTGGGATGATGAACTCGGAGGCCTGGAACCGGCGTTACGCCACTTTGGCGCCTTTCCTGGCCGACGTAGCCAGGAGCGTACTGGATGACATCGCGCTGGTAGGACTAGCGGGGACAGTGATGCGCATGGCGCAGCGACGAGAAGAGACTGCGCGGTTGTTCGCTACTCGTCTGGTATCCTGGCACGAGGTAGTCCAGTTATTGGCAGACGCCATGCCCAACTGCCACGCCATCAGCCAACAGCAGCTATTATATCAGTTCTGGTCTGGACTGCGACTGAAGCAAGCTGTCATGGATCGCCTTATTGAGGATCGGTTGGATCTGCAAAGTCCAGCGGATTGGGAAAGCAATCCTCCCGGATCCACCGCGCTGCAGCATATCATCACTGTGGCCACCAAATTGGAGCGCAGTGAAGCTCTGACCGCAGCACGAACCTCTCCCGTCTCAGCACCTGCGAACCGAAGTCCTGCCTGGAGGAATGGTCGCTCGTCCTCCAGACTTAACGCCGTGCAAGACGCTGGGGAGGAAGATGCTACTGACCCCGACCCCGCCGACCTCAGGGTGCAGCACGCCGTGCCGCCCAGCCCGGCGGGATTGACCAGGCCGCCACGCCGATGTTACGTCTGCAACTCTGACTCCCATTTATGGGCTAACTGTCCCGACGAGGCCAAGAAACGAGCCTGGATTGCTGACGCCCCAGCTCGTTTGGCACGCCGCCGCGCTGCAAATGAATCTCATATCGCAGCGCTGGAAACAGAATGGGAGGATTTGGAAGAGGAAGCGGAAGCGGTGGAGTATTTTCAGAACGAGGAATCGGCCGCAGCGTCCTCCTCGGGTCAGCAATCTGCGGAAGAGGAGGACTGAGTGTCTTCCTGCCGGCGGGACGCCGGCAACAGGGCGGTATGGGTAACCGCCCCTGGGCAAGGAGTACAGCCTTCGCCCACAACCGGGGGAATATCCAGAAAGAGCCTCCGCCACCCCCCAACCCTCTGGCCGCTCGAGGGTACGGAGTCACCTGGTCTGCCGATCAGAGGCGACAGCGCCATCTCGACAGAACCAGAACCCTACGGGATGAACCCTCGTTGACCAGTACCGCTGTTTACACAGCGAACCTTTCCACTGAGCAGGGCCGGCGAGAACATCACTTAGTGTCCCGGCGCCATCAGCGGTCGCCACGAAGGTCACCCACTTCGTCGCCTGAGCGCTCCAAGCCTCCCGTTATGTTCAGTGTAGATCGCTCCCTTGGAACTGGTGATCGCCGCCGGGCTCCACAACGCGAGCGTGGCGAAACGCCCCGCGTTGACCCCACAGACCCTAACCCTAACCCTAACCCTAACCCTAACCCTAACCCTAACCCTAACCCTGAGGCTTCAGTACTGGCAGCACTGGATGAGGATGAGGGTCAGGAAGAGGAGACCCAGTGGACCTTCAACCCACTCAACGCTCCCTGGCGGAACACTCCTCGACCGCGGGTACCGAGAAAAGCTCCGGTGGAGCGTATGCGAGCCTTGAGGCAGCGGATTCAGGATGTAACGCTACCCGCGGTTTCACACCCTCTGGACGACAGTGGGGAGGAAGGGGGTGGAACTTCAAAAAACTGGCCCAGCTTCAGAACCCCCACCTTTTAAACTTCGACCTGAGGTGTTTCCTTCGACGTCTCGACCAGCAGCGTGTCCAGCCTTGGCAGAGAGGGCGTCCTTAAGCGCAGAGAGCACTACGAGTGCAGCGCGCAAGCGCACTGGAAAACCTCGCAGCAGAACTCCGAAGACGGTACGAGACCGGCTGCAGCATGAGGCAGAGGTTACGAGGCTGGGAGATGAACCACCAGGACTTCGAGCAGAGTCACTGGCGGATCGCACGCGTGCTTGGAGAGAGATGACGCACCCGGAGCACATGGCCGCGGCAGCGCTGGTAAAGGAGAATGAGAAATGGAGAAATGCATGGGTACCAGAAGGGTGGCGCAGATATCGCCGCCGCTGGTACAGATGGCATGGGAAGGTCACCCCTGACCTAACGATAACCGAAGGAGCAGTTCAGCTATCTCTGGAGACCGAGTGCGGTACTATCCCAGGTTCTGGTGGAGATGTAGAAATTCCAGACGCATGGTGCAGTCTATACAGGGTGCACCAATGGAACCAGCGAGAAAGGGAAGCGGCGGAGGAGGCTGCTCACCTGGCTCTACCCTCAACAGCAAGTGGTGATTCACTCTCCCTGGACTCAGCGGAACCATCAGACGCGAATCCCGCGACAACTCTGGATTTGACCTTATCTCCATCCAGTTCTCAGCCCGCAACTTCTGGGGACATTTCTGACCTCGAGGACTCCCAGCGGTCGCTCAACTTCACGCAGCAGTTGATGGAGCGACAGCTGGCCGCCGCCAGATCGGAGAACAACCCAAGTGTGCTGACAACGGTGAGAGAAGGAGTGGAGCCGACTCCCCTGAAAACCATCCAGGAGGAAACCCACCTGGAACTGCTACTGACCATTCAGAAACAGCAACGCCATCGTCAGCGGCCGATCCTGGAAGGTAATGAAGCAGTGGCAGCACCAGCGAACGTCACCAACGCCCAGGCGGCACCGCGGGAAGAAGAAACCCCCTCGTTCACTCAAAAGTCCGAACCAGAAGATAGCGCTGGGGAGGAAGAGGAGGAGAAGATGTCCATCCAACCTCTTCGCTCTTACCCTCTGGAAAGCCGCACGCAGAGCCGCGCCAGACGACGCGCTCAGGGACAAGAGCGACGCGCTAAGGAGCGGCAGCTACAAGCAGATCGCGACCTGGAAGGTGGATGGTACTTTGGTCCGGATCCTCGTTCGCAGCCTGCACCACCGCGCACAAGACCTATCCGGTCTAAGCAGCGCGTACCTTTGCATCACCCAGTGCGAGCAGCCATCTGTGCACATCTGCGACGCAATGGTCAAGTAATGTGGAACCAGGACAGTCAGCTGACTGCGATTCGGGACAAAGAGGGAACGCTGCTATTGGTGTTCTGGGCCTTGCTGAAGGGACAGCGAGTGCGCGTGCTGGTGGATTCGGGTGCCTCAGATGAATTCATCTCCAGTGAGTGCGTCAAGCGATTGAACCTCACAGTTCGCGCTAATGGGATGCCGCTGAACGTTACCCTCGCGGATGGGTCAGTGCAGACCTCTGCGCAAGTCGCTTACGGCAAGCTGACCGCCGAGACTTCCGAGGGGACTTACTCCGAGGTCATCAAGATGCGAGTACTTCCTTTGGGCATCAAGGTGGGCATTGTACTCGGAGGAAGGTGGTTGAGACACCTCTCGCCGGTCACGCTGGACTATGATGGGTGGGGATCAGTCAAGTTTCGCCAGCATGGCAAATCCGTGCGGATACGGGGATGTTCGCCAGGGCGTAGCTCTACACGCAAAGGCGAGAGAACCGCGATGGCTCTGGAACCGATGGTAATGTTATCAGCGGCTCAAGCGACCAAGGAGATCAAAGCCTATCGGCGCAGATATGCGGGAATGGACGGTGCCGCGACACCCCACGACATCTTAGTGGCCTATGCGACACCTCTGGTAGGGACTTCGATGTTATCAGCGGTGGCCACCAGCGAGAATTTGGAGGACCCTTCAATCTCCCCGAGTGGAGAAAGAAGTTTCAGAAGCTGATCGAGTCCTTTTCACCTCGAGTAATTCGCGAAGCGCTGCCCAACTTTGACGCCCTGCGAAAAGATGAAGTGGCCCACGTGAGACTGCAAGAGGGATGGAATGGCATTGCGCCCGCTAAGAGGCCCTACAAGATGTCCATGGTGGAGCTGACTCAATTGCGAGAACGCCTGGATGAACTCCTGAGCAAGGGCTACATCAGACCTTCCTCAAGTCCGTTCGCTGCACCGGTGCTGATGGTTCCCAAGCCTGGGAAACCTGAAGTACTCAGAATGGTCTGCGACTTCCGAGCCATCAACAGCCTGACTGTCAAGGACAAATATCCACTTCCCGACATTCAGCAGTTGTTCGACTCCATGCATGGGGCCAAGTACTTCTCCTCCTTCGATGCGGTCGATGGATTCTGGCAGATGGCTATGGCGTCTGAGGATGTGGAAAAGACGGCGTTCACTTCTCCCTATGGCTCGTATGAGTGGTTGGTGATGCCCATGGGGTTGACCAACAGTCCTTCCTGCTATCAGAGACGCATGCAGCGCGCGCTGGGACATCTTCCTTTTGTAAGAATATTCCTGGACGATTGTATCCTCTTCAGCAACACCTTGGAGGAGCATCTTTCCCATCTCCAGCAATTTCTCGAAGTCTGTGAGAACCAGGGTATCTACCTCAAAGAGTCTAAGTGTCAACTATTGCAGACCCAGATACGCTTTCTGGGGCACGTGATCTCACGGGAAGGAAGTCAACCTCAACATGACAAGCTGGCCGCCATCAGGGACTGGCCCGCTCTGGAAAACGCCACGCATGTGCGCCAATTTTGGGGTTGGCTGGGTACTACCGGCGGTACATGCTGGGCTTCTCTGAAGTAGCACAACCCTTGACTCAGCTCACCAAAGGGGATGTCGCTTGGCTATGGGGACCCATGCAGCGTTGGGCCTTCGAGGTGATTAAGAAGGCGCTATGTTCTTCCCCCACTCTGGCGCTACCCGATATGAAAGCGGCGGCCGAAGGACGGCATCCTTTCGTGGTACAAACTGACGCCAGTGGAGTGGCGCTGGGGGGAGTACTGATGCAAGACATAGGAAATGGATTGCAACCTATCGCCTTTGAGAGCAGGCAGTTTAATGGAGCCGAGCAGAACTACCATGCTGGCGAAAGAGAACTCTGCGCTCTCCATCACTGCACTACGCAAACTTGGCGACACTACCTCATCTGGACTGAGTTCCAATTGCAGGGTGACCACAAGCCCCTAGTCTGGTTAATGGCACCCGGACAACCTCTCAGCCGACGCCAAGCCCGATGGTACATGGATCTAGTGGAGGTAGGGGTACCCGAGATGGAATACATCCCTGGGGCGCTACTCTGGGTTCCAGACGCTCTGTCCAGGCGACCCGACTACAAGGAAATTTCCACGAGAGAAGGACTGGTAGAAGCTGGCTTTGTGCATCCGGTTACTGGGAAACCGCAGCGACCTCCCTCGGCCGCAGACACTGCCAGCAAGTTTCGACCTGCAGCTGGTAAAGAGTCCCGCCAAGGACGCGCGCCCCTGGGAGTGGTAGATCCCAACAAGTTGAAGGAGCGCAAGTCCAACAGCGCCAAGACCAAAGAGCCTGAACCAGTCCTCGCGTACAGTGGGACTCTCACCTGGATGGACTCCCCTCAACTCTGGATGGACGCCTTACATACCCTGCAGCTGGCCGAAACTGGGTACGAGAAAGCCACCCTGGCAGTTCAGACGCTG
>LGRX02000362.1:0-88587 GCA_001247695.2 Cymbomonas tetramitiformis
GGGTTTGTAACGTGTTGCCGTGTGGGGAGAGGGTTCGTAACGTGTTGCTTGCGAGGAGAGGAGAGGGTTTTTAACGTGCTGCTTGCGAGGAGAGGGTTCGAGTTGCAGGCCAAGAAATCTGAACCACTAGCCAGTGAGCCGATCATCGAACAGACCGAGGAGGGTATGATTCGTCGGCGAACAACCGATTTCAGCAAAGAATGCGTGAGACCCCCCTCCCTCCCCCCCTTCTAGTAGCTAGGAGGGCTCTGGGAATCGGCGTGTGACAGCAATCTGTATTCTTAAAGTACATTTTCTTGCGCATCGATCGGCGACTCAGCACATTGATGATGTCTCAGCTCATTGATTGGCAACTCGGCATGCTGAAAAGTGACAATCTCGTGCGTCGCTATTAATGCGAATTGGCGCTCCAGGAGCTCCCTCGCCTTTGATTGGTTACTCAGCGCACTGCGTTGCTAGAAATGCGAAACGGCGCTCCCTCTATGCTCCCGCTTTACATGTGTGCTGCCACAAGAGATGTGAGACTTGGCGAGCGCTTGACCTTTCTTATCAATTGTTGATCAAGCTCGCGAGCTTAAAAGGGTAAGCAATGGTGGCAAGTGAGGATGTGGTTTGATCGAACGGTTGTGGGGCTGCGGGAGCTGTGACAGCTAAAAAAACTATGTCCGCAGCGGACCGGTTCGGCACACGGTTGCACACCCTGCCAGTCAGTACTCCCGGAAGATGGACTTTTCATGTGACTCGGAGAAGAAGTACGTTTTTTGAGCAGCCTCGACCGGATATGATGGGCAGGCAGGAGATGCAGGAATTCAGAAAGGAATAAACGCGGGGTTCAACACCTCATAGAGGGGTTGAAACTTTTTAATATTTGATTGAAAGAGAAAACACCCGACTCGGGCTAGTGGCCTAGTGGCAGCCGAGTTTGTTCCTTGTGCACATGGAACACCCACCGCGAAAGACAACGTCCGTAGTATACTCACTTGCCATTTTACACATCTGACGAGGTTCTGAGGGTTGAATATGAGTTTTTGGCCACGTCGCGAAGCAATTTTGCAAAATGTGACTCGTATTGGTGGGGTACTTTGGGGGACTTTTGCAAGCCAAAGCCGGGTTCGTAATCACCATTTTATTTTTAGGGAGGATTTCACTAAAGTGGTAAATATCAAGAATTTCTATTTCAAAAATTTATCCGATACCCTCATAGTTAACGGTGTTCCAACACACTCGACTGGCCCGTTTCATGGAAGCAACTACTAATGCCGCGGCAAAAACTAGAAACCTAGCTGTTCATCCTTTGGGACCTTCCAGCTTGCACGTTTCCACCTTAACCATGAACCTAACCTTTGAGCTATCTGTGCGCACTAACTCGTTGCCATGCTGTCTTCTTCATTATTCTCGGAAAGTCAATGTGCCCGAGAGGATCTTCTCTTCATTCGTCAGGGTCACGTCCGGGTGCAGGGGAAGGTCGGTAGGCTTGCCCGCGATCTTCATGAATTTCGCTGGCACGCGAGTGCAGCAGGCAAACTTCAAGCAGAATTGGAACTTTGTCTCAACCCAAACTTCATTCACAAGGCGTTTGCCCATTACCGCAACGCGTGGCGCACGTGACCCCAAAACAGGCTGCTCCACTTTCTTCCCGGTCTCCCGCGCCAAAGGTTTTTTGAGTGGCACATCCTTGTTGACAAAACTTTGCCGCACAAGTTGCCTGGCGTCCAGAACCAGGGAGGACCATCCACTGACCTTGTTTCAGTCCGTTGCCGTTTGCCTGCACCGTGGGTGTCGGGGTAATCTGGACCGCCGCCATTTCCTTCAAAAGGTACTGGACTTGGTTCACGGTGAAACCCGACTGGAGGTAAACCCAGTTTCCAGGTGTGAACTTGGCTTCCTTCAACACGCAACACATGTGCACGCACCAATGAACAACGGTTCCTCGGCCACGTCTTGTCATCAACGTTTGCCAAGTCTTGCAGCTACAAGATATGCGTTGTCTTGCCACTTGTTGCTCGTTACGGTCTCCGAAGAATACCTCAGTGGACGCGTCGATGTAGCCGAACACAACTTGATGTGCAACTTTTTTCTTCCCATCAACGGCCACGGCGAAACTGCGATCCAGAATGCCGTTGACAACATTTCGCCTTGAGAGCCTCGGAGTCGGGGCGCCCACCTGCAAACTATTACGTTAATATGAAAATGGGAGAACACATTCGAAATGCAAAGAGTGACATTTTTCCAAACCGTGATTCACCTGTAACACGGTGCACTTTGTCTCCCCGAGAAACAAGCTAGCCAACAGCTTGGCATGCCAGGGCGGTGTGGTCAGTTGGTACATGACCTCCAGTTGAGTCCCAACACTCAACCTCGCGCCAAGTCGCTCCGTAGAATGGTAGTGCACCTCGACGAGGAACTCGACAACGAGCTCCTTCTTCACACGCGCCGATGTGAACCAGTCCTTGTCCGCCGCGGTACTGTTCGGGTCCGAGTCCACCAACCATTCCCAAGCAGAGCCGTCTTCGTTTCGCCTGGTCGCGATGATCGCGGGTGCCGCGTCAGTCAAGTCGACATCCACGCGCCTTTTCTTTGGGAAGTGGCGTTGCGTGTCCGGGCGATGGTTGCGGGAATCCATATGGCAAGGGGTTGTTTTCAGGTACGCCTCCTGTAACTCGTTCAGCGTGTCACGTGCGAAGTGACGACCTCGACGTGAAGCCTGCTCGAGTTCGCGTCTCTTTTGGTAAAGAGTTCCAGTGCGGCCATGCTCTCGTTGTTTATGTCCCCCTGTCCCAACTTGCACGACTGCTGGATGAAACTGACCGCCGTCACATGGAAGCACTCCGTCATCGTGACGATTCCGCCGAACACTTTCTTCTCGCGTCCGATCAAAGGCTCCGTCAAATTGGCATCCTTGTCAGAGAAGAAATGCAAGCAACGCATTGCCTCTCGCTCGTAGAATGACACAAGCTGCATCAGGTTGTACTCCACGTCCTTCCTGGGTTGCTGCTCGATGAAAATGAACAAAGACTTCCGACTTTCCATGATCGTCAAGGGTGAAAGGGCTTCAAGCCAATTGTTGGCCAATCGATTGTACTCGTCCGAGTCCTCGAAGTCGTCCTCCAGCCATTTGCAGTGATTACCCACTGCCTTCACCACGTGCAAGTCGCAGTCCTCTTCGATGCACTCGCCCTCCTCGTTGGTCACGCGGGTGTTCCTGCTTTGGTCCAGTGGAAGATGCTTGTTGTAGTGTAAACGGAGTCCTGCCCAGCCACCTCCACCACTGTCCCGCACGTACCGTCTGGCACGAAGGCTTGGTTTTCCTTTCGGAAATTCCTTGACCAATAGCTCCTTGCTATAGATCTCGCCATTCACATCTTCCTTGCACTTTAAGGCCAAAGTGTGCTGGAAACAGTACAGCAGCCACGGAGAGAACGCTCCCGGCGAGATAGAACGAACTGAATAATAGATAACATAAGGGAATAAATACCCTGACTGACACAAGCAGAGTCACCGAAGATGACACACCGGATACGACACGTGACAGTACGAACATGTCACTGTGCTAATTCCAGCACACCACCTCATCTGAGGTGAATCTACAGCTTGTGAAAGTCACCACCCTAGCTACTAGAGTTTACATCTAATGAGAATGGTTAAGTCTAGAAGCTAGAAAGATCACAAGGCTAAAGAAATAAAAGAGGATGCCAGCGTGAAACACCGCTAGGTCGCTCATCCCACTTGGTATACAATTTTAAGACAAATTCCTGCCGGCTAGTGGTCAGCAGCAATCCAAGATGCCGCCTGTCTGCTCACGAAAGTAGATGAATCATGGAAGAAAAGAAATTGCCTGTCGGCTTAGCTGTTGGGTGTGTGCGGCCAGCTGGGAGGAATGACACATCTCTAGAAGAGGCCCGCGGAAACAAAATAACAGCTGTCCGCCAGTGGTCAATACATTCGGAAAAGAAACACCAGAATACAAACGTGTCAGCTAGTGGTCGAAACACCAGAAAAGGAATGCTCTGCCTGTCCGTTTAGAAATTAAGAAGATCCAGAAGAATAACCACAGTAAGAATCGCTGCTAGCACCACCAGGACTCGAGTCGTGGTGGTCTCGAATCGTAATCGGAGGGGTCAGCGTCGTCTTCAGAAGTACCACAGGAGACGCGCTCATCGTGATCGTCGGAAGAGTAGGGGTAGGACTCGTTGTTGTCATCGTCCACTGGGTCAACGTGCTCTGAAGAGAGCGAAGCATTTCCAGTTGAAATAAATGTTGGCGGGAAAAAATCGGCTGCTGCAACGTCCAAAACACCGCCATGAGACTCCCCTTGTGAACCTGTGCCCAAGGTAGGAGCCTGTGCCAACTGAGAAGGGCAAAATTGCGGAGAGGCCAAGTGGCCATCAAACTCTTCACAATCGTCGTCAGACTCATCGTAATACCCAGGAGGGTATTCCGATTCATCTTCACTCTCACTAGCTCCAAAATCCTCATGCCCAGGGTCCACAGAAGAGTATACAGTCGGGCCATGATGGTGATGAAGATAATGAACTTCGTGGCGCACAGGAGGGGCCTGTGCGCGCACGGTACTCGCTCTAGACGCCCTAGGCGAGGGTAAAGTGGTAGTTCCCTGCGAAGAAATATATCGGATGTCCAAAACTGCTAGCCCATTGCCAATGCCCTTCTCACAGAACGAAACCTCGGAGCTGTCAAAATTGCCGGAAGGCACAGCACCAACGCCTGCGCCCTCTGAAACAACTACCTCCAAAATAATCGGCTCCAAAACTGTCTCGGGTCGCGGCAAAATCTGCGGGGCACCCCTAAAATGAGCGAGCGCTATTTTGAGAATGAAACCCTCTCCAATCTCTCGTCGCATGATAACAAAAGAGCATGAAGCTCTCCATCGGACAAAACATCTGAGACGAGAGCCATCACGGAAAAAGATCCGTCAAAGTAAGCGAACGCGCGAATAAAAATGCCGATACCACTCAGCCGTAAATTCCCGTAACTGCCGGACCGCCCAAGCGAAAGCGAGAATCAGACTCCGTAGGCCGCGATAAAGATGGCTACGCTCAAAATAAAGATAGAGCGAATACGAAGTAAAATTCACGCTAAAAATCACAATACGCAAGCGTAAAGTGGGTCCATAACCTGCTAAGAAATACTACAGCAGCCACGGGGAGAACGCTCCCGGCGAGATAGAACGAACTGAATAATAGATAACATAAGGGAATAAATACCCTGACTGACACAAGCAGAGTCACCGAAGATGACACACCGGATATGACACGTGACAGTACGAACATGTCACTGTGCCAATTCCAGCAAAGTGTAGGCAATGCCTTCCCACATTGTTGCTTCGTCTTCGCCTCGCTCGCCTCGGGGCAACGGGAAAGTTGCCAGCTTCACGATGCCCGAGGAAGGAAATGCAGCACACGCCTGTCACACAATAACATTAGCATAAGATTAAATAACTCACAACTCAAACCTCACTACTTGGTTCGCGAACCCCCACCTGCTCAATGACTGAGGTCCTCACTATGCTGTGTCCACCATCCGTGTAAGCCGGTGAAAGGTTGAACGGCGGTTTGCCGATGCGTCTGTCCATCAGCAACATGATCTCCGGAGACCAAGACAAGTCGATGGGAGACATGAAGTACTTCAGCGGGTGTCGATCAAAGTGGAACAAGCGGAATCCCTTCGACTTGAGAATGCGATCAAGCTCTTCACATTCCTTTTCCGCGCTCTTGTTGATTTTATGGTCTCCAAGTGCACGTTTTGCCTCCAGCACAGCCGCATTCACCGCCCGGCTGTCTTGCATCTAATGCAAAACAAAAGAAAATAACCAGTTTCCTCATTAATGTTAAAAAGTAAAGGAACAGGTAAAATGCAAAGCGAAACAAAAGAAAATAACCAGTCTCCTCGTTAATGTTAAAAAGTAAAGAAACGGATAAAATGCAAAGCAAATCCATAGAAAAGAACCTTTTTCCTCATTAATGTGAAAACCTTAAGAAACGGATAAAATGCAAAGCAAAACAAAAAGGAAAGAACCAGTTTATTTTGGCTGGTACCTCAAGAGCGACGTTGAACATATCTCCCAGTCCGACTTCATCGGAAGAGAGCATCTTCTGAAACGCATGCATTGTCGCCGCATGTTTCAGCTTCTCCGTGGAAGCGTGACCAAAAGTTGGTACGGCTTTGGCAATTGCCTGTTGCGTTTCCGTCGAAAGAATCGCCTTGCCTTTCTTGTTCGCGGGTGTACAAGTGTGCACACCCTTGTGCTCAAAGAATAGCAGTGTCCCAGAAAATTTATTCGAGGTCACACGTGCAAGGATGCAGCGTGCTGAGCAAGAAACAGCCTTAGTAGCTACTTGGCACTTCGGGTACATGGGACCAAGAACCTGGATCGCGGAAAAAAATATTAGAAAACGCCACAACAATAATGTGGAAACTTGAGAATATGTCTGGAATGTAAAGCGAACCAAGAAGAATGAAAGTAGTGGTTTACCTTATTCCCAAGGTATTCCTCGTCTTTGCTCCCTGAGGAACGCTTCTTCACCCGTTTGACGAAATGCTTACCACCGACTTGAAAGAAAACGCAGTTTTTTTCATTGCAGATGTACTCGCCAAGGCAGTGTTGGGCACGTGCGGTGACGTTGCCTTTGCCGTATAAGTCCGTTAACTGCTTCCAAGTGGTATTTACAGGTCCTGACCAGCAGCGACTGGTGACGAAAAAGTCCAATTGCAGCATGGGAACGCCTTTCCTTCCCCCTTCAAGTTCACCTTTAAAGTGCGTAGCAAAAACAATATCCCCTGAAACGTCTAAGGGCACCTTCGAAGTCTTCACTACATCTGAAGGCCAGACCACCCCCTCTTCGTCGGAAAGAGGTGTGTTGTCGATGTCTTCATTTGGTTCATGTTTCTTTGTGCGACTGGCCTTCGAACTGACGGCGGTAATTCTGACATCCTCTTCCGAGTCCGAAGACGACTTTGCTTTGACATTGGAGTCTTCCACCTCGAATTCGTCAATGAAAATCTGGTAAAGATGCGCAGGTTCTACTGGGATGGGTACAGATCAGAAGTTTCGAAAATATCGTTAGTCTCCAAGTCCATCAACGTGAAACACTGATCAGCGCTCAGACGAAATATTTTAGTAATTACATCTGAAGCAACGTAGCCTTCTCCTTTTGCGTAGTAAACAGGAAGTTCAACTATTTTTTTTCTGTGCCATCGCTTTTATACACAAAACTCACAAACTTTGACCCCATGACAGCACCTGAACTAACGGAGGCAGCGCCTCCGAAAAACAGTTTGAAAAGAACAAACCCGCAAACCAAATATATATTCGTTTTTGACAATCGTTCGAAAATAAAGCGTGCCAGCGCGTATATATCGCGATCGAATAATATTTTTATAGTCTCGGAAAAAAAATATTTAAAGTTAAATTTTCGATTCGATAGTTCACATAAATTCATTTATCAAAAATTATATTGGCTTAATAAAATGAATAAATAAATAAATAAGGAAGCCTGAAATTTTCTAACAGTTAAGATTATTGTTTTCGATTCGAAACAGCGCGCGCTGTGACCGTTAAAGTTGTCGAAGCTGAAGACTCGACCGACCGTCTGAAATTTTCGCCAAGCCGTAAAACCAGAAAAGAAAACATAAAGTAAAGTAAAACCCCAACCAGCTTCTAGCAAAGCGCTGCGCCGACTTTATTTTTTTCCCACTCTCCGTTTTTTGTGAAGATGCCTGCGAAAAAGAAAGCTCCTGCACAGAAGGCCGAACCAGAAAGCACTCCAAGGCGCAACTACCAGGAGGTTTTCGATGGGCACTTTGAGGAGTTGATCAAAGATGCAAAGCTTGATGAGTGCTGGTTCGGAGATAATCCGCGTGGGGATGTGAACGACGGTACCGACGTGAAGAACAGTTACGCTCTTCACGGGAAGTTGCGAGACGAGCCCCCCATGCTGTGGATGAAGCACACTGGAAAACACGTTTGTTACCACCACGTTCCAAAGGCGTAAGTTCCAACTCTTTGCTTATTTCTTATTTCCTTCTTACTTTCCTTCTTTTTCTTACGGTTTTAATATTAATGAAGAAACTATTTGTTTCCTTCGCTTTTCCTGTTGATTCTTGTTATTTCTCGCAGTTTTCACATTACTGAGGAAAGGTACTGTTTTCTTTAGTTTTGCCTTACATTTTGCCTTTTGCACACAAAAAGCACATTAATCATAAACTTGCTGTTTTGTTTCTGTTTTCCTGTTGATTCTTGTTATTTCTCGCAGTTTTCACATTAATGAGGAAAGCTACTGTTTTCTTTAGTTTTGCCTTACATTTGCCTTTTGCACACAAAAGCACATCAATCATAACCTTATTTGCTTTTGTTTCTGTTTTCACATTCAATCTGGTTATTTCTCGCAGTTTTCACATCACTGAGGAAAGGTGCTGTTTTCTTTAGTTGTGCCTTACATTTTTGCCTTTTGCACACAAAAAACACAGTAATCATAACCTTCTTTGTTTGTTTTACGTTTTCTTTGTTGATTCTTGTTATTTCTCGCAGTTTTCACATTACTGAGGAAAGGTACTGTTTTCTTTAGTTTTGCCTTACATTTTGCCTTTTGCACACAAAAAGCACATTAATCATAACCTTGATGTTTTGTTTCTGTTTTCCTGTTGATTCTTGTTATTTCTCGCAGTTTTCACATTAAGGAAAACCCGACCACTTCCCAACATAGGGAGGGGGCATGGATACTTAAGTCGGGGTCACCCTACTTAAGGAAAACCTGACCACCTCTCAAAAAATCGAGGGGGGGGGTCCTACATTCTGGGAAAATCAGAAGACGCGTCTTCTGAACGTCTTCTGGGAAAATCAGAAGACGCGTCTTCTGAACGTCTTCTGAGACGTCTTCTGGGGTCCAGAAGACATCCAGAAGACATCCAGAAGACGTCTTCGGCGCGTCTTCTAATGTCTACCATCTTCTGGTTCCAGAAGACGTCCAGAAGATCTTCGGCGAAGACATCCAGAAGTTATTTTCTGGACGTCTTCTGCATGTCTTCTGAATCCCGGAAGACGTCTTCTTGATTGATATCTTTTGGGGGTCTTCTGTACATCTTCCCCGAAGATCTTCCGGACGTCTTCTGAAACTCAGAAGATGGTAGACATTAGAAGACGCGTAGAAGACGTCTTCTGGATGTCTTCTAGATATCTTCTGGAACCCAGAAGACGTCTAGAAGACATCTTCCGGAATTCAGAAGATGTACAGAAGTCATGCAGAAGACGTTCAGAAGATATCTTCTGAATGCCTTCTGCATGTCTAATAAATTTCAACATTCGTATACGCATTCGCGAGGAATATTTTTAGGCTGAAATAAGTTTGCAAGAAGGATGAGTGCAAACAAGATGTATGGCATAATACACTTCTCGCCATCCTTAACAAACATATTCTCAATGTTTGATACACGACAAGAGATGATTTGTTTGTGTGGAAGGCTAAGATGCTTTGGAGACTAAAATTGCTTTAACAATATTACTTTTCAATCAAGAATCTAATCATAAGGAGGGCCACGCATATTATTATCCTAACTAGCTAAGTGTCTAGAACTACTTCACATTCATGTTCTAAACAACTAGTCTAATTACCTAGAAACGATGTTCAACTAACATGCACACATTGCATAGGTCTTGGACCACGCAAAAACATGGGTTTTCCACTCGCTTGTTTTTAACCGATCTGAAAAACAACGCACACCAAAATACCAACACTTAGTAGAGTGAAAACACACAACAAATACAAGCACAAATTCCTAGGAAGGGTAAGGTAAGTACCTTTACTCTTCTAGTTGTGGGCGATGGGCTGAAAATGCGCTTTTCCCACTTGCTCATTTTCAGCCGATCTGAAAAACAAAGCGCAACTCAAAACCAAAGGTTAGTAAAGCGGAAAAACACAACGCATAAAGGCAGTATTTTCTAGGTGTGACACTAGGGGATGCTAGAGCAAATACCTTTACTTGTGGTGTTGAGGTTGGGCTGAAAAATTACCTTTTGGACTAGGTCATTTTCAGCCGATCTGAAAAACAAAGCGCAACGCAAAACCAAAGGCTAGTAAAGCGCAAAAATAGTACGAGACGAAATACAAGATTACCGAAGGAAAACAAAAAGACCTAGTGGTGTGAGTTGGAATCGAACCAACATCATCTCGTCCAAAGGACGAGCGAGAACACATGTCTCGTTCACACCTCAATTAGACGCTAAGCACGCCGAAGTGCGCGTAAAAAAACCAAGGCACGAAAAGCACCCGCAATCACTATTGAAGTATTGCGTTGTGCAACGTTTTTCTGTTAGACGAACTATTTTAAAAGGACCACTTCACCCAGCAGCAGTCCGCGGAAAACGAGGCTGCGGTGGAATTGAGTTGGATGCAGGTGTAAAAGTGGTAGATGCAAATTTCACTTCAACGTTAAATAAAATTCAAACTCGAACGGTCATGTCGATGTGCGGTGCGGTGCTCGTGCTCACTCCCCTGCGCTGGGGGCCTGACGATGCGATGCGATGCGATGCGATGCTAATGCTAGCTGACGATGACGCCTGACCACGACCGCGACCACACGCCAGCGCCACACCAGCGCAGCGCAGCGCTGGCAGATTTTCCGGGTTTGCTATCCGCGGTATCGTGCAGTCATCACGTCTCACGCGACTCACTGCGCGCGTGATCGACTGTTCGACCGTTGCTAGGAGGGATGGTGCTCTAAAACAAGAGCAGTTTCTTCTACCAAATTCGTCGGCCGTTTTAACTTAGTAACTTGGTACGTTTGCCCCTCTCCCGAACAAACCACTTGTTTTTTTGCACTTCTACCTACACCACACAATTATGCCCAATATTGTGCACCTTATATGTTTTTTTTTTCGCGATTTTTTAAAGCTTTTTTCAAAAAAAGAAAAAAAACATACGGAAGACACCCCAGATACCTTCTGTGCATCTTGTTACCCTCCAGAGATGTCTTTGAGGAAGACATGTCTTCTGGAGATCTTCTACTTGTAGAAGACACGCCGACGTTCCACCGAACGTCTTCTCAGTCCTCTTCGGGGCGTCTTCCTTGCTTTTTTTTAGGGTATTCTACGCGTTTTCTAATGTCTACCTAATTATAATAGAAGGTATAATAATAATAGAAGGTAGACATTAGAAGACGCGTAGAAGACCCTCAAAAAAGTAAGGAAGACGCCCCGAAGAGGACTGAGAAGACATTCGGTGGAACGTCGGCGTGTCTTCTACAAGTAGAAGATCTCCAGAAGACATGTCTTCCTCAAAGACATCTGGAAGATGTACAGAAGGTATCTGGGGTTCGTATCTTCCGCAAGCACAGTCAAGAAGACGTCCGGAAGATGTCGGGAACTGTCTTCCGCGTGTCTTCCGCGTGTCTTCTGCGTGTCTTCCGCACCTCTTCTGGGTTCAGGAAGACATGTCTTCCCCGAAGATGTCCGGAAGATGTACAGAAGATATCTAGGGTATCTTCCGCAAGCACATATAAGAAGACGTCGGTAAGATGTCGGGGAGATGTCTTCTGCGTGTCTTCCGCGCGCCTTCTGAACGTCTTCCGAGTGTCTTCCGCAACTCTTCTGATATATGGGCTGCATATCGGCTGATATATGGGCTACATATCGGCTGATATATCGGCTGGTATATAGGGTGCATATCGGTTGATATATGGGCTGATGTATGGGATGCATATCGGCCGATATATAGGGTGCATATCGGCTGATATATCGGCTGCATATCGACCGATGAAATTTGGAAATCTAACGTAGAGCAAAATGACAAGAGCAGAATCTGAAATCAAGCATTCCAAAACTGAAATCTGAAATCCACCGTAGAGCAAAATCAGCCAAAACTGAAAATCGGAAATCTAATGTGGAGCAAAATGACACATATAAAAATCTGAAATTGGTTTGTAAAATCTGAAATCAAGCATTCAAAAAACTGAAACCTGAAATCTAACGTAGAGCAAAATCAGCCAAAATTGAAATTTGGAAAATCTAACATAGAGCAAAATGACAAATGCAAAAGTCTGAAATGGAGCATTCCAAAAACTGAAAACTGACATCCAACATAGAGCCAAATTAGCCAAAATTGAAAATCGGAAATCTAACGTAGAGCAAAATGACAAATGTAAAAAATCTGAAATCAAGCATTCCAAAAACTGAAATCAGAAAACTAACGTAGATCAAAATTAGCTGAGATTGAAAATTTGGAAATCTAACGTAGAGCAAAATGACATATGTAGAATTGCACTTTCGCATTTTCCCATCAATTTCAACAAATGCAACAATCTTGATTATTGCTAATTAATTACAAAATGATCATCACAAATGGTCAAATGGGGGCAAGGCCATAAGAAGATGTTGCGTCCGAACGGCACGAACACCGGACCGAAGACGCTCAAGTGTCACGAGGCGTTGAAAATGCTACAAGCGGGCATCATGAGCGTGCTAGCGTCTTGGGATATAGACGCGGGCTACTCGAAAAACATGCTTGAAGACTTGATCGGGCAGTTGACGGTCATAACGAGAGAGCTCACTTCGGAGCTTGTAGACTGTAAGGTACGGAAGACATCTGGAAGACATCCCGAATACGTTCCGAGTACATTCCACACGTCTTCCTTAATTACCTTTTATTTGGTGATTTTGCAGGATGTTCCTAAGCTTCAAAATCTGGTGGATGAGTTCTTCAAGTCACTCGAGCGCGATGGCTCACCTGACTGGCTGGTCATCAACACGCATTTGCTTTCCCACTTCCCCGACCAACTCCTCATGTATGGTCCAATACGGGGGACATGGATGTACGTGTTCGAATCATTCAACGGGAAGATTCGAAGGTGGGTGAAGAACAATGCATATCCGGTTCAGAGTGTTATGCAAGGCTTCGGGCGGTACCGGATGGTACATGTGGTGCGAGGGTTAATCTTGGTACTTCGTCGCCGGCGGGAGGCAACCACCAATCCCACCCGGCCACCCGTGCTCCCGTTCTTGGCCACCGCACCGTTGAGGGCGCCGAACACCGTGGTTTTGGGAACACAAGGCAAGCGCCATGTACTCTCCCGCGCTGAAACGAAAGCGCTGGAGCTGTGGATGCATGGCAACGTGCCCCAATACCGCAAGTTGAAGGCAAAATTCGACGACTACGTCACCTACTGCAAGAGGTAAGTAAGAAATGAAACCCATAAGGTGCCTAGAAGACGTTTCATATATCTTCTAGGCATCTTCCACACGTCTGCGGTAAATACATGTCCTGACACTGTGCACGTATACATTCGCAGGGAAAACCATATGGTTCGGAGACGTATTGGCGCACGAGCCGGAGCGTCTGGCCTGATGGATGTGCCGCTGCATATACACGGTAGCGACCCCAAGGTCTGGCTGGGGAGACCATTCACGGAGAATGAAGCGGCACTCGTCGAAGGGCCTCCTCGCGCGTGTCAATCTTTCGGCTCGGTCGTGGTTCGAGGAGTTTGCTATCGCACGGCAGCTCAGGACAAGACGAAGAAAACTTGTCAACGTTACTTCCGAGCCTTTTTCTCTGGAGAAAACATCAAAGGCGAGGAAATCGAGACTGACGCCGGTGCGTCCGTGCATTACGTTTTGGTGAATGTGCGCAGAATATGTACCGAATGTCTTCTGTGTGTCTTCTCGACGTCTTCGGGGATTCTTACTATAGAGTATTGTGGCTCCAACTTGCAGGTACGCCATGGTAGATAGCGTCTACAAGGTCGACTTGGCCGCGAAAGAGTACATTCTTGTGAAGGGAAAGTGGTTTCCTGAATTCAACCAAGCGACGACAAAACGGTTTGCCACGCTAAACTCGAAGTACGGGCCGGACAATACCGCAAAGGTGGTGTACACATACGACCCGGATGATCCCGAGACACCTTGGGACACTACTGATCCATTCATCCTGGCGGCTCAAATTGAGCACCAAGTTGTAATCAAGAAACATCCTGTGATGAAGACGGCGGTGGTATTTGATTTAAAGGCTGACTTTTTCGAGTGCATCGACGATGATGGTTCACGACCGAAAGGTGCAAGACGCAAGAGGCGATCATGATAATACGCCGGGCATCGCACTTAGTGGTCTGTATGTTGAATAGATGCAATCGTACATGTATGTGTAGATAGACCTAGCAATTAACTTAGCCGTATAGTATGTATCATAGCAACAGAGCATGATGACAACCCTGAAGCTGTTAGGAAGATACCTGGAATGTCTTCCGCATGTCTTCCGTGCGCCTTCTGAATGTCTTCTGTGATTACTGTACGCGATGAGTGTACGTGTGGTATGAAGTAGCTATGTGGCCAAATTGCATAATCATCACATATGTGTCGATAACACATGTCAGAATGTATTCTGGTCAAGAAGACATTCGGAACATCTTCCGTGTATCTTCCGGGAAGACTGCCCTCTGCATGTCTTCCGGGAAGATGTCTTCCGAAATCCGGAAGACATTCCGCACATCTTCGGCACGTCTTCCCCGAAGAGTGTCTTCTGGTTTCCAGAAGACGTTTCCACCCCGAAGACGTCTTCTGGAAACCAGAAGACATCATGTCTACGAAGACGTCTATAAGACGTTCAGAAGACGTCTTCTAGACGTCTTCTGATTTTCCCAGAATGTAGGGGGTTAACTCGACGCAGGGTAGCCCTTCATCCGGCCTAATCACTATTCCCCCAAAATCGATGATCGATTTTATTCCCGAATCTCGTTTTTTAAATTCCCCCGGAAATAGGATGCCGCAGATGACCTCTGCTCAGATGAAAGGGGCACGGACCCAACAACCGAAAAGGAAACGAGCCTTGTCAATTCAAGCTTAGTGCCCATGCTGATTCCTGTGCAATAGTTGATTCTGCCGATACAAATGTGAAGTGGGTGCATCAGGGGATAGCCACCCCTTTATAAGGGGGGGAGAGTTGTACCCGGAGGTACACACGAAACGAGAGATCCGGGTATCGAACCGTATCGAGAGAATCATAGCTGAACGACTGTGTCATCGGGACACTGGGGAAGTAACTCAGTATGACCGAAATGCTAGATCGAGATTGTCCACGTTCGGTTAGGGAAGATCACGTAGGTCGAACGTCTACTTATTCAGGAACGATCGTGAGAGACGGCATTATTGAAAAGCAAGTAATAACAACAACCTTGTCAACGAACATAGATGTCGGCATACAGCACCTAGAGATATATTGAAAGTTTTACGATATATATATTTATCGGATTTTTACTTTTTTAGAGCCACCATCAGTTGACACGTCGGATGCTATATACGTGTTATCGGCTGAGGTGGCAAGTGATAACAGAATATTCTAAAGTGATAGCCGAATAATATGCTGAGGTGGCAAGTGATAACAGAATATTCTAGGCCGATAACAGAATATTCTAGACTGACAACAGACTGAAAATGCTAAGGTGGCAAGTGCTAACAGAATAAAAAACTATTGGAGAATACAATGATTTCAGCAAAAATCTCGGCGTCCAAAGAAGTCCTGCGCAGCAAATTCTGGCAACACAAAATTCCGAGCACCGTGGCCAATCCATTCATGCAAAGCGGAATCCTCACAGCAAGTGAGGTAGTGGCTTCGCTCACGAAACCTGCGAAGCCCGATTGCCGTGCTCAGCCATATATGTGCTTCTGTGATGCCATACATTCCTGCACAATCGACAATCGGTATACACAACTATGTCGCTCAGAACACGCATCAACCCATGAAATCATGCATAGGCATCCAAGTGGATAATGCTGCATATTTCCGAAAGAGAAAGAAGCCGAAATAAGCAACGTTACCTATGAAAAGCACAGGGATAAAAGCGCACCTGCTCGCAAGACATCAGAAGCAAACGGCAACTCCTGCCACGGAGATTGCCGGGCTCAGACATATCTGTGATGTCGTAAATTCCTGCATAACCGACAATCGGTATACACAACTATCTTGCTCAGAACATGCAACAGCGCACAAAGTCATGCACAGACATCCAGGAGAACGGTGTACAATTATCAAAGTAAAGAAAGCGAACTTCAGCAGCATCACCTATGAAAAGCATCAGGATGATGGCGCACCTGCTCGTAGGATCACCACAACCAAATGGCAACTCCTGCCACGGACACAAGCGAACCAGGACGGAAAGTATAAGTACGTATCTTCGTCATATGGACAACAAATCGAAAAGACAGTACAAAGCAAAGAAATGCTCCATATCTCAGAAAAATATGTGCAGGATGGCGGATAGTGTGCCGTCGTAAAGCAGAGCTAAGGAATACACGGCGATGCCTGCGTACCACAGACATACATAACATAATCATTGTGATTGAACCACAAAAAGTGAAAACTGAGAAAACGCGCAATATAATGTAATCGAAAGCAAAAAGCAGGTGTCAGAGAGGAAGGCATCAGGACATAGCGAGACAAGATATGGCGGATACCTGCTCGCCATAGCGGATTGCCATCGCGATATCCCCACCACCGTGATAACATCACAGCGGATACCTGCATAAACACACAGTACACGCACCAATGAAAAAAGTAAAATGTATCAGCATTTTAGGTCAAGGCGAGACAAAGGTACGAGAGGACTCCACAAATAGCAGGCGGCGGAACCGTACCTTTCAGTGGCAGGGTCAGCGGTGGTCCAGAGGCGTGCCATCAAACTACCAGAGGCGTGCCATCAAACTATGTTGCGTAAATGCGATCTGCATAACGACATATACACACAACGACAAGTAAAGTGAAACTGAATGAAGACGACCAACATAAGAAACGGATTCCAGAACTCCACGTTTAGCAAGCTGGGAAAACGCACCTTCCAGTGGCAGGGTCGGGTATGGTCCCGAGGCGTGCCAGAGGCTAACGCAGTGCCCTGCCTCAATTAAGCGCAGCGAGCCGGAAATTGCGTGCAAACAACGGCGCAAACACCATGCTGAAATCTGTGTAGGCAGCCCTGACCGGGAGTCCCGGTGCAGGCCCCTATGACAGATTACTAGGTAGCCAACACTGGACCTGTGACTGACCGTAAGCCCGTACTGTGACACACCAAGGTGTCACAGGTAGCTAGGACCGTAGCCGTTCCGACTCTGTCACCGTTCGGGGTATATCTAGCTTAGGGTTTATTTATTATACGAGTTTATCTATATCAGTTTCACAGCACACACTATTATCTGTGAACTTGGATATTCCAGTAGGTCGTGGCCCCATCCACGCTTTATTCCACTAGCTATTTTGGCCATGATTGGCTAAAGGGCCGCTCGGAGAGGTGGTGCGCGTTTGCGCGTTTGGGTATTGTGTGAATTATGAGATGAGCAGCTTACGGTAAGCAGCTTTGGGCCGCAGCTATGGGGTACCGGCTTGGGTTTGGATTACTCGTTGCAATGTCCGTTTTCGGTTCTGTGCATGCTTTGATCACGCTTGCTACCGAATTTTGGGCTGGTGGCCTTGGCACCTTTGACCTCGACGACATCCTCCTTTGCCCCTCGCTTGCATGGCTCGGTTGTTCCCTCCGTGTTTGTGACGTCTCGTTTTCATCACAGCGCTACCCAAACGTGCTGCAGCGTACCGCCTCCCCTCAGGCTTATCTGAGAATGGGTGTGACAACACGATCTAAGAAGTCCCTCACGAGGGACAGCGATATAGACGCCTCATTACGGCTCATCGACGAGGTGCGGAACACTCCAACAGCTGCTACACCTGTGGTTCCCACTCCCAACCCTGCATCGAACGTGGACGCGGACGTGGCCGTCAGACGTTATTTGCAGGAGCAGTCCAAGTTGGTCGACGAGATTTACAAGGCGCGCTTGCATCGGGCTTGGGCCAAGAGTATCCGTGAGGATATTCTTGGCGACAAGAAGCACCATTTTCGCGGTACGGACGACTCTGGCCTCCTGTCCGACCTGGTGGTGCAGCTGCGCACAGAGTTTCAGTCTGCTGGTTTGGAGCTGCGGGCCTTCGACCTCGAGGACCCTCTGGTGCCCGTAGTCGGCAGGGTTAATGGGCTGCTGTACGACGTTCTGGCTCTCGTGGTGGAGAAGCACAGCAACGCGTATGTCTGGCTGACTGGCACTGACTCCTCGGCTGACCGAGATGGACGGCGTGCTCTTGTCGACATCATCAAGGGCTCTGTACCGGTGGCGCTGCGGGAATCGCAGCAGGAGGAGCATGCGGCCTTACGTTATCCCGCAAACGTTGACCCGCAGCCGATTTTGGCTAAGGAGCAGCGTTTGGTGCGGGATAACAGGACTTCAGACTGGACTCCGACCGAGGCAACACGAAAATTATCCCTCTACACCCGCCTCGACCCCGTGTTTTACGCGGCGGTGAAGGTCCGCTATCCCATGGCTGCTGACCTGTCCCACGTGTCCCTTGCTTCTCTTCGTTCCTTGGTTGTCGAAATTTATCAGTCTTGGGCGCAAACGGATGGGGGCAAGGCGGCTTCTGGTGCGGGCGGAATCTCCGCGCATCTGTCCAGCAGCGAATATGACTCGCTGCTGCAGAAAATTACGGAGCTGAAGGAGCTGGTGCAGCGGCAGCACGGTGAGACCGCTCCGGTGGTACGGCAACAGCGGGAGAGGGTTCAGCAGAAGCAGCAACAGCAGAAGTCCCCACATCCGCGGGGTTTCCGTGTAGGCACCCACAAGGCCCCGCCAGTGGGATTCGACCGCGATGAGCAGCGGGCGAAGCCATTCGTTTCTGCGGAAAATGCAAAAGGGCGGGCAAAGGTGAGCACTATCACTTTTACCGCGACTGCCCGTTGGGTGGCCGTCAGCACCCGCCCAACTCTGCGGCGGCATTCTGCATCCCTATCGACGAGGAGGATGCGGACGGGGTGCACGCTCTGGCAATGTGTGCGGTGTTCCAGCACGCTGCGGATGATGGAGTGGAAGCCTTCGCACGTGCTGCGGCTGCGTACGGGCCTCCTGCGGTGCTTTCTGCGGGTGCGGTGGGCGGCATTGACGTCTCCGCCTACGGGTTCACCGTGGAGCAACAGCCGACTTCCGAGGGGGACTCCATTCTCCAACGACTCGACGATCTTGCTGCGGAGGTTCACTCCGCAGCCAATCCGCAGGTGCACTACACCCATGCCTCCTTCCCGCCTCCTGCCAACATTGGACAGGAGGCTTCGGCTCTGGTGTGTGAGTCCGCCGCAACGGTGGCCGCACCGGAGGAGCAGGTTCCGGCAGGTGGTGCGGCGGCATCGGCGTCCGCCGTGCCGGCCCCTGCTATGCCTGTCTTCCAGGGGAAGGATGCCGCACCCGAGCTACTGCAATCGGCGAAGTTGACCGCCACGGCGGACACGGACGGTGAATTTGCTGGGTTCGTTCAGACTGTCAACCACGCCGCCGTCCAACCCATTGACCTCACGGGTTACAACACCGACGACTATGAAGACCTTGCCGACGGCACATTCACGGTAAAGCCACGGGCTTCGGACGTCTCGGCAAATCTCTCATCTACACCTGCGACCCAGGCACCTAGCTCTGGTGGTGCTCTGGGTGACTGGCATGCCGGTGCTCCCCGCAGCTACGGCTGTGGAAAGCCTCCGTGGGGATTCCCTGCCCACGCTGGCTTGTGGGGAATGCCTTTTATGCTCTCCTTTATTCTCTTGATTTCTATCATGGGAGTGGGGACCGCCGCCTACACGGCGGCCAATGACGTCGGATCTGTGCAGGTATCGGGTCAGGCTGCTCCGCAGCCTGTGCTGTGCAGGGGGGGCTTGTGCATCTACTCTGGTATCTCCGAGCTGGACCCCGTCACACTGGATGCGGTGCTGCACTCCCTGGGTGCTGCGGCAGTGCTACTGCCGCCTGACCCGCTGGAGGGCAGTGCTGCGGGCTGCTGCGGTGATCAATGTGGTGACGGTGCTCCTCTAATCTTTGACCCCGAGTAGTTTTATTCCTGGTTCTGGCAGTGCACCACCTCCTGGTGGTGTGCTGAGATGTGCTTTGACCTCAACATGGTCTTCAATTGGCTTTTACTTTGACTCCTTATATCCGTTAATCTGACTTGCTGGCGCCGTGTCTTTCAGTAGTTTAGCAGGACTTATGTGCCTGTGTGTTTTTGCACTTGTGCCGGCTAGAGGGTTTCCATTTGTGTATCAGAATTGCACAGTTGGTTTAGCAGTTAGGCTTGTCACCCTAGCTCCTGCCCTAACTTATTTGGTATCTCGGACTTGCCTGTCAGTCACCACCCACAGTGCTGGGGTGGTGTGCTGAAATCTGTGTAGGCAGCCCTGACCGGGAGTCCCGGTGCAGGCCCCTATGACAGATTACTAGGTAGCCAACACTGGACCTGTGACTGACCGTAAGCCCGTACTGTGACACACCAAGGTGTCACAGGTAGCTAGGACCGTAGCCGTTCCGACTCTGTCACCGTTCGGGGTATATCTAGCTTAGGGTTTATTTATTATACGAGTTTATCGATATCAGTTTCACAGCACACACTATTATCTGTGAACTTGGATATTCCATATGCGACCTACCCGCAAGCCGGGCACAGGCGGACTCGCTGCGCAACGCAAGGATCATCGCTTGCACATAAGTTAGACCTATAAACCCGCATCCAAAAAAGGAAGAGAACCTATCCGAAGAACAAACAGTTGAAAGTCAAATACAGCACTACGCAGTAAGATCAAACAGTTAGCGCAACTGACGACAAACCATCGCCAGAAGAAAGGGGAACACACGTATTTTTGCAGCGTTCGCAGGACAACACGCGCGGAGAGGTCTGTCTCAAATAGCCTGCACACCGACAGCAAACAACTCTTAGTAGCAAGCGAAATGGTTTAAACGAGAAGGACACGCGGGTTTGACTTAAAGCGCGCATACTGCCACGGCTGAAAATAACCTGAAAATCTCAGAAGTACGTACAAGAATCGAAAAGGAACAAGGTAAGAGGATATACAAACTCCCGAGGCAAACATGTAAACACAAGAATCAGGTACACTACGAACGTTGACCAGGAAGTCTCTTCCACCATATGACAGCGTATTTGACACATCGTCCACCTTGAAAGCAGTACCTGCAATCGATCTGAGAACCCGCAAAAGCGAAGTGGCCAAAACATGCAGGCCAGGGTATGTGCACACACGAGATAGGGAACAGTCGAGTGCTGCACTGCTGACTGCCGAGCAAGCGTTTCACAAATGAGCGTCGGGATCTGCGGAGCAAACACATGTAGTATTCGGGTCAAATCTGAAACTGCAATCTGATCGTTAAATTTAATCGAACGGTTAAATTTAAATTATCGATACCAGTGGTATCACCCCGTAGAAAACCGATAACTATCTCATATATGTATATATATATGCTGTAGCACGGATGCGCGTGCGGGAAATTGTCATGGCATTTTGCATCCGACGAAACGGGGGGCTCCTCAGCTCCCCCGAACGTTTCCGTCCGTCACAATTCTAATATATATTAGAGTTTCAACGCTCGGGATCTTTTTGAACATCACAAAATGACATGGCATCTGGGAATGGCATGGCATTGACATCATCCCACATCCCAAGTTCCGAGTGCTGTGTCACCGACTTCCACGATGCGATGCTCATGCCGATGCCGCTGCCGGAGCCGCTGCCGATCGCGCCTGCGCCATCCGATCGCCATCGCATGGCGTCTGCGACTCTTCCCGTCTCCTTGGGAAACGCAAACCGAATCATCATCAATCGAGAATCATTGCCATGCGATAGCGTCATAGCGATGCCATGCCATCGAATTCGATCATCGTGCGTGTTGTCAAAGTGTGGAGAGAAACGAAAGGTCTCTTTGGTCTTATATTCGTTGCAAGAGGGAACCCAAAAGGCCACAATGCAAGACTCAGTATTCCTGAATACTTCAAGATAATGGCTTATTTTCAAATTTCAAATTCACTTTCTCTGCGAGATATATGGAACGAAACATTGAGGAAACCTGCAAATATTTTGAAAAAGATTGTCGACAGGCTATTGCAGGGAATCTTGCTTTTATTCACGAGTTGCACTTATCGGGGACCGACGCACAGATCATTTTGGATTGCAACACCGGTTGGGTAGCCCTTGAGCAGATTTGGAGACGCCATCGCAGAATCATAACTAAGGTACAGTTTCGGGTTTTCAATGTATTCTCGTATTAAAGCATCTAAACCGCGGCATACCCCTATTTTAAGACGCCGTTCTGACGTTCACAGAGCCGTATTTCACGACGCCGTTCCGATCGAATCAAGGCGCAAGCGGAACCCCGACAATCTACCAAATCTCTCCTTCCTACAAACACCGTTGAGGCAATCCTTGAATATTGGAACGTTTGAAGGTTGGTACCTAGCACGCCCTTTTCAGCTGTTCGCTTCAAAGTCTTTCGCGACTGCGACTGCCCTTTCACATATCATATTCTCGGCTTCACTCGAGCGCATCGTCATTTTCTTCATTTCGTCAAGTTTGGTTCACCTGACCATTTCCATGTATTTCGTGCTGTTAAGGCCCAATCTTCATGCCAAAGAAACCACTAAAACCACCAGCGTGGCAAATTCCAATCTTCACTGTTCTTGCCAACACAACCGCGCATTTGTATCTGTCCCACCTGCTTAATTGACAAATATTCTGGCGCGTCCTCCAAAGTCCCAGCGACACTACACCTCTACAATTTGAATTCCGCCAACCACCTAGGCCCCTCATCTTGGGATAACAACGCCTTCCCCGTCAGTTTCACAATCCCCGTCCCTTGCTTCCCCGTCGGTATCACAACCCGCCACTCACCAGTGTACACCTGAAGTTCCCAAGCTACGCCGAAGCACGAGGTCATCTCTCGGAAAACGCTCAAGTCTAGCCTAAACCGGTATGTCACAATTCTCCCTTCCTGCGGTTCATGTCTACTTCACGTTACAGTTCTTCTACTGTTATCTTCTCATCTAATTCACTACTTCCTGTTTTACACATTGAGTCAACCGATGTTCTCTCCTCTTATCCGCAGTTGCCTCCGCAAAATGAAACGCATTGGGGGGTTCTCAAGGAGAGAAACTACGCCGATGTACGCCGATTTCTTGAGGAGCAACGAGATGCCCACGCTTCTGCCAATGGCAAAACTTTCAGGTGCGCATCAGCAACTCGCGCTCCATGTAAGAAACGTATTGCTGTCTTTCATTTGCCATGGTGCGCAAGTGAAAACTTGTAAAATTCAAGTTGTGCAATTCTTTTTTAATTCTTTTCACTCATGGTACCGCACAGCCCATTATCTTTGGGCGCATCAGCATATCACGCTCCTTGTTGCAAATTGTTCCTGCCCGTCAACTTAAGTAGCTTGCGCGACTGAGTACTTATAATTAGGCAATTCCGTTTCAATTCTTTTCACCGAGGGTACCTCACACCCCATAACATTTTGCGCATCAACAAATCATGGTCCTTCTTGGAATGTGCTCTTCGCCGTGAAGTTAAACAGGGTGCGCGACTGCACTACTCAAATTGGGTAATTTAGTTTCACCAAACTTCCCTATCCTTTTCCCTATGCACGACGCTTCCTAGAAAGTTGTGGGGCGGAGGTCATCTTCGAACTGCTGACCTCACCATCTTGGACCCGGAACCAAACGTCCCCATAGTCACAAAAGAACAAGCAGCAAAGTCCTGGACGAAAATGTTTACCTTCCTTCGCCAGGTTTGTATTTCTACCTCTTCATGCATTCCTTGCGACATGAAATTCACCAGCCTCCAAGGAACATTTTGGTATAAGGATGGGTGGAGGGGGCTTCGTGAGCACCCGGGACGGGCCATTTGGGCTAGGGGGGTAGCGTTAGGTGCATTGTCATCATGCGTGTCATCAGGTGTCATACAGCATAGGCTATAGTGAGTGAGGCAAGCAGATTTGCCCATTATGCATTGCACATGCTTTTAGTGCAGGCTCTTAGGAACATTTTGGTATAAGGATGGGTGGAGGGGGCTTCGTGAGCCCCCGGGAGGGTCCATTTGGGCTAGGGGGGTAGGGTTAGGGGCATTGTCATCCAGCATGTCATCAGCTGTCATACTGGATAGGGTATAGTGAGTGAGGCAGGGAGATTGGCAGATGATGCATTGCACAGCCTTTTAGTACAGGCTCTTAGGAACATTTTGGTATAAGGATGGGTGGAGGGGGCTTTGTGAGCCTCCGGGAATGTCCATTTGGGCTAGGGGGGTAGGGTTAGGGGCATTGTCATCCAGCATGTCATCAGCTGTCATACTGGATAGGGTATAGTGAGTGAGGCAGGGAGATTGGCAGATGATGCATTGCACAGCCTTTTAGTACAGGCTCTTAGGAACATTTTGGTATAAGGATGGGTGGAGGGGGCTTCGTGAGCCCCCGGGAGGGTCCATTTGGGCTAGGGGGGTAGGGTTAGGGGCATTGTCATCCAGCATGTCATCAGCTGTCATACTGGATAGGGTATAGTGAGTGAGGCAGGGAGGTTGACAGATGATGCATTGCACAGCCTTTTAGTACAGGCTCTTAGGAACATTTTGGTATAAGGATGGGTGGAGGGGGCTTCGTGAGCCCCCGGGAGGGTCCATTTGGGCTAGGGGGGTAGGGTTAGGGGCATTGTCATCCAGCATGTCATCAGCTGTCATACTGGATAGGGTATAGTGAGTGAGGCAGGGAGATTGGCAGATGATGCATTGCACAGCCTTTTAGTGCAGGCTCTTAGGAACATTTTGGTATAAGGATGGGTGGAGGGGGCTTCGTGAGCCCCCGGGAGGGTCCATTTGGGCTAGGGGGGTAGGGTTAGGGGCATTGTCATCCAGCATGTCATCAGCTGTCATACTGGATAGGGTATAGTGAGTGAGGCAGGGAGATTGGCAGATGATGCATTGCACAGCCTTTTAGTACAGGCTCTTAGGAACATTTTGGTATAAGGATGGGTGGAGGGGGCTTCGTGAGCACCCGGGAGGGTCCATTTGGGCTAGGGGGGTAGGGTTAGGGGCATTGTCATCAGGAAATGATTTTGTTGTGCATTGGCATTTTGTGGGTGAAGCATCCCATGGTACTTGAGGACGGTACATGGAAACGTGGTCATTGGAGGCAAATGGTCTTGGATGGCTTCAAAAGGCACAACGTAATAGTCATTCCGATCCACCTCCATTTGCATTGGGTGCTAGGGGTATTCTATCCAAAAGATATATCGGTTGAATTCTTTGATTCATCCGCAGACGCAAATCGGAACATTGTCTTGATCAACATCTTGAAGGAGATTTTTTGCATTGCCTATAATTACGATGGCAACATGCATCAAGCAGGTCATCGTGACATTAACGTGGAGGACGTATCCGATCGAGTGGGCAGAAGCAAAACTCAAACTAATGGTGTGGATTGTGGAGTGTTCATACTTATGAACATGAATGCGGTGGCAAACCAATTACCGGTACGCGACGTTGTGCAAAGCTTTATGATGGGAAAACGACTTCAGATGGCTACCGATCTACGCGTGAGGCTAGAGAATCAATAACTTTGGCATCCACGCAACGATGGGCGATGTGCATAGAAGGGGATGCGTAGTACACTTATTATATTTGTATTTGACCGGAAGCACAACATGCATGCATTCCAAACATAGTATATAGGGGAGTGATAACAAGATTAGCATGCGACCGTGCTAGGTGTAAGGTGTGGACATCGTCCCGACTGCACTACATATGCCATTGGTGGCAAGGGTTGGCGCCCGGAGTAGTGTGGACCCTACCTAGTGCGGGCCATGAGTGTGAACATGTTGTCGGTGAAATCTCCAGAGTTCCATCCTAGCCGATCACCCGAATAGATGCTGGTGGGTAGCATTGATGACACGGGTTTAAGTGGCATTGAGGTTGGTTCGTACCCGACGGAGGAAGCCAATGGCAAGGGATCGCCCGTCGTATGATAAAATCCATAAAATACGTTGGAAGCATATGGGGTCCAAATTGATTGTAGTAGATTTCAAGCGCTTGAAGTCTGCTTCGAGCACTTGAAGTGGGGTTGAGCGCTCAGGGAGGAGGAGGAGGGCTTGTTTTGCCCGCTTGAAGAAATCTACTTCAAGCGCTTGAAGTCAATTCGAGGGGGAAGAGGGGGCTTGTTTTGCCCGCTTGAAGTATTCTACTTCAAGCGCTTGAAATCTACTTCAAGCGCTTGAAGTCAATTCGAGGGGGAGGAGGGGGCTTGTGTTGCCCGCTTGAAGTATCTACCTCCAAGCGCTTGAAGTCAATTTGAGGGGGAGAAGGGGGCTTGTTTTGCCCGTTTGAAGTATTGACTTGAAGTACTCAAGCGCTTGAAGTCTACTTCAAGTGCTTGAAGTAGATTCAAGCGCTTGAAGTCAATTCGAGGGGGAGGAGGGGGTTTAGTTATATGTCTGCTTGAAGTATTCTACTTCAAGCGCTTGGAGTCGGGCTTGAGGAGGAGGGGGCTTGTGTTGCTCCGCTTGAAGTACTGACTTGAGCATCATGCATGAGGTTTCATTTCCAAGCACTTGAAGTAGATCGCGCTCTGAAGTCGTACTGAGGGGGAGAAGGGGGCTTAGGAAGGTCTGCTTGAAGTATTCTACTAAGCGTCTAGTCAATTCAGTGGAGGGGGAGGAGGGGGCTTGTGTTGCCCGTTTGAAGTATTCTACTTCAAGCGCTTGAAGTCAATTCGAGGGAAAGGAGGGGGCTTGTTTTGCCCGCTTGAAGTATTCTACTTCAAGCGCTTGAAGTCAATTTCGAGGGGGAGGAGGGGGCTTGTTTTGCCCGCTTGAAGTATTCACTTGAAGTACTTCAAGCGCTTGAAGTCTACTTCAAGCGCTTGAAGTCTACTTCAAGTGCTTGAAATCTACTTCAAGCGCTTGAAGTTCCTTAAATTATAACGAGTATAAACGAAAATATTCTTTATATAACGACAAATATTCTGTTTTACCTGTATATATCGCAATATAAAAATTGAAAAAAGTTTTTCCAAAATATGAAACTGCGACTTCAAGCGCTTGAAGTCCACTTCAAGCGCTTGAAAAACTACTTCAAGCGCTTGAAGTCCACTTCAAGCGCTTGAAAACCGACTTCAAGCGCGTGAAGTCCACTTCAAGCGCTTGAAGTCCACTTCAAGCGGGTAAAAGTTCAAGCGCTTGAAAAAAAACGTAAGTAGCCCCCCCTTTCCCGGACGTACTCTGTACGGGATTCTCCTACCCCACAGACACCACCAGTGCCTACTCCGACACCAGCAGCTGCCAACGACCCGATTGGATTGGTGGCAGCGCGCACGGCGTACACTGAGCAGGCAGAGAAGGCGCGCGACGTTCTCAGAGAGGCCAGACATCGCAAGTGGGCGAAGGCGGTCTCCAAGTACGCGCTTGGAGGAGAGAGCGTGCGCTTCTTCGCCGAGGATGATGCTGGCAAACTTGCCAAAATTATCACGGCATTGAAGAATGATTTTGACGCAAATGGCTTGGGGTTGGACGTGTTCGACCTCAACGATACCGCTCGTGAAGTGCACCCACCGGTCAACGGTGTGCTCTACGACACGCTGGCGCATATCGTAGCTGAGGGATCGGCTGCGGAGATGTTTCTGGAGGGCGCTGGGGATTCATCTGAGCGAGATGGGCGTCGAGCGCTTATCGATTTGGCGAAGGGATGTATCCCTGCGGGCCTCATGACTAGCCATATGGAGGAGTATATGGCTATTCGCTACGAGGCGAAGATTGATCCTCGCAAGGCGCTCACGCTGAAGCATCGTCTTGTGAAGGAGAACACCACGCCTGGGTGGTTTCCTGACGAGGATTCGCGCAAGCAGGCTGTGGTGGAAAGGTTGGACCCAGAGTTCTATCGCGCGCTACTGGACAAGTACCCGTTGGAGGCGGATCTTGCCAAGGTCAGCCTGCGGGAACTTGTCCACCAGATCACGGCGGTCTACATTTCGTGGGCGACTCGGCAGCAGCGCGTGCATGGTGTCTCATTTGCACCGGGCGACGCGGTCACGGGGGCGCTGGTGGCGACTGAGGACGCGGGCGGAGGCGACGTGAGCGAGATTGACGACAATCAGCGGCTGCCGAAGCAGATCTTGGAGAAACTGAAGTACGTTGAGGCCTACGTGAAGTCTACTGGGAGCCACTCAGCGACGACACAGGCAGCGAAACGGCAGCGGGGCAAGCTGGCGGGATTTCGCAACGGTGTTGCGCCGACGGTGGGCTTCGACAAGAGCAACCTGAAGGCTCTGCCCCTCTGCAACAAGTGCAGTGTGGGTGGAAAGAAGCTGTATCACCTCTACCGGGACTGTGTGCTTGGGGGGCGTCGGCACACTCCTGGCACTGCTGCGGCTTATTGCCAGCCGGCAGCGGAGGTGACCAAGAACACACAATTGGAGGAAAATGACTTTATACAGGTAAAATGGCTTTTGGCGAATTTGAGATCTAGGATGCCGTAAATGACGTTTTTCTGGTAGCCAAAGGCTTGAATGCATTTAATGACATTGTCCCGTCTTGTGAATGGGTGGGTTTTTTGTACGGGGCTTAATCTTGTACATTTTCTTGGTGAAGAATTCGTGCTAATTGTGACATCTCATTATTACCAAATTTCCCGCCTACAATTCGCTTATTTTCAGAGAGTTGTTTTGGGGAATGTTTTATTTTGCATATGTGAACCAAAAATAAGCTTACATATCGATTCTATTCTACGGGTGATTTGGGGGATCGAAAAATGCGACGGAAAAACGGTGGAAATGCGTTGGGAAAGAGGGGCTGCATTTGGACCATTTATTATACACGAATGTATTCAATATGATGTCTACATTTCTAACCCCCTTCGGAAGGTGTTTTGGGGGATCGAAAAATGCGACGGAAAAACGGTGGGAATGCTTTGAAAAAGAGGGGCTGCATTTGGACCATTTTCAATACACGAATGTATTCAATATGATGCCTACATTTCTAACCCCCGGAAGGTGTTTTGGGGTATCGAAAAATGCGACGGGAAAACGGTGGAAATGCGTTCGAAAACAGGGGCTACATTTGGAGCATTTTCAATACACGAATGTATTCAATATGATGCCTACATTTCTGACCCCCCCCCCAGGAGGTGTTTTGCGGGAACGGAAAATGCGACGGAAAAACAGTGTAAACGCATTGAATAAATAGTGCTACATTTGGACTAGTTTATATATGCGTATGTATTCAATATGATGCCTACATTTTGAAGTTTTCCCTAAAGGTGTTCGGGGGGTACGAAATTTGAACCAAACTACGTGGAAAATGCGCTAAAAATATGGTAGACATTTAAACCATTTTGGAAATGCTATTTTCTCCCAAATTATTTCATGCATTTCGAATCCTCCACAAGCGGCATTTGGGGGCTGAAAAAATGCGACTACACTACGGCGTAATTGCGTCCTAACACCTGCTTGTTTTAGTTTATCCAATCCCATCAAGGCCCACAAAAGCTGCTATTCCTTAGACACCAATGAGATACAAGTTATCACCACACGTAAGATCGATTAGCATGCATACATTACTAGGCTTCGTAAACAATTGATATGAATCACACCAATGAGATACACGTATGTTATCACCACACGTAAGATCGATTAGCATGCATACATTACTAGGCTTCGTAAACAATTGATATCACAGACTCATTCGTGCATAATTGATAATCACAATTGATTGCATACATGCTATCATTGAAATGTGCACTTAGTTTCTGCCATATTCCTCCAATGTTGTTCCTATCATATCGTACTCCAAGTATTATTCCTTTGCATCATACTACTAGTAGCGAGAGCAGTGTGCATCCTACATGGTCGAGGCATGGCTGCTACTATCAGTCAGGGCGGTCGACAAAAGCTGCTATTGCTATTGCTATTTGCTGTCACCAAAATTTAATTGTCCCTGTGTGACCTTAATCCTGAGCTTCTTGGCTGAGTGTGGGTTCTGTAGTTGTTGCAGCTGGGTTTCTCTTGCTTTTTTTGTCATCTTCCTTCGGCGTGCGTGCGCTCCGTGTCAAAATCCCGTCAGCCGTGGCAGCCTTACTCGGAGCCGCCTTAGCCGCGGCCTTACCGGTCTTAGCCTTCTCAGCCGCATCTTCAGCCTGCTCAGCCTGCTCAGCCTGTCCCAGCGCCGCCGCCTTCTCTTGCGTCTCCTGCGTAGCCGCCTCATCATTTTCGTCCTCATCATTTCCCGGTGTCGCCTCCTTTTCCCCTGCCTTCGCCAGCTGCTCCCTTTCCGCTACCCTCTTTTGGGTCTCCACATGCGCTCTCAAAGCCCACGCCTGGTCAGGATTGTTAGACCCAGCCCGACCAGCCTCAGACCCAGCCGCAGCCGCAGCATCAGCCTTAGCCTTGACGTCACTCGGCATAGTCTCCAATTCCTCGGCCGAATTCGCTATATCGATTGCGGTGTCAATTCCCTGCAAAAAAGTAGAGTAAGTAGTAGCCTCCAATTGCTGGGTCTGTTCCGCCGTAGTAGACTCCAGGAGCAAAACCTGAGTTTCCTCCTCGGGAGCATGCAATGCAGGCGGTACTTCAGCCTCCTCCTCCTCCTCCTCCACCTCCTCCTCTGCCTCCTCCTCTGCCTCCTCCTCCTCCTCCTCCTCCTCCTCCTGCCGAGCCTTCTCCGCTACAAGCTCCTTTTCTTTGAGCACCTTGATCTCCGCAGTGGTTAAGATCTCCTCGTCAGCGGTATATACATCGTGCAGGGATGTTAATCGCTCGGTTGTCGTTTGCACCATGTCATCGTCGTAATCAAACGCGATGACGTTCATGCCGGAAAGCAAAGCGGCATGCGACGCACTGCCACTGCCGCAGCCTGCATCAAGAACCCAATTCTGCTTGCACGGAGGGGGTCACTTGCCATGGGTCTCCAGCAAGTTTGCCAATAGGAGCAATGGATTTTGGTGCGTGTTCACGGCACCCCCAGATGCAGACTTGTAAAACTGCTTGACTGGCCGGAAACCCTCAAAAAGAGTGTCCTGGTTATGTACCCAGTTCACCTGCCAAATTCAACAAGCAACATGAAAGGTTATCAAATGCCACTAACGTTTCCAAGTTAAGCACAAACAGTGAAGGCCGGCGAAAAATAATTATTTCCTGACGAGCGATTCTGAATTCACCTGCCAGTCCTGCCGACCTCCCGTAGAGTCGCCTTTCTCCCGGTTGCAGCGGTGGGCAACCAATCCCGCTTCGATGTTGTTCAATCGTTTCTTCGTGTTCACGTAGATCTGCATGTGGTTCGTGTGTCGCTCGCGCTTCCAAAAGAATATGGAGGCCCCCATGCTGCAGGACTTCTCGCAGACCTCAAGGAAGTCATTCTGCTGCTTGAATCCGCAGAATATGATGAGAGACCAGTGTGTCGCTGTGGTAACGCTCTTGACGTTCTCGATGAACGACTCCAGAATTTTAGGGGTCAACGCCTTGATGTCGGTCTTCGACGACGCTTTCTCGGTGTCGAGCTCGGAGCACGCGGCGTTGGCATTCCGGTTCCACGCAGCAGGTGGCTGATCAGGGGGCAGAGGCGTTCGCAGCGGCGGCGGAGGCCTACGGTGCACCGGAGATCCTAAGCGGGGAGCAGGCTGGGGGATTGGACCTGTCCGCCTACGGCTTCGCCGTTGAGGGACGAGTCGACACGTGCGAGCAGGATCAGCGGGATCCAGAGCTTGTGCGGCTATCGCGAGAGGTGGACGAGGCGGCGGCGAGGTGCGGGGTGAGTTTCACACACGTGAGCGTCCCACCGCAGATGGTGCCTGAGCCTGGTGGTAGGTGCACACGCGGTAGGTGTACAGGAGGCGAGCACGTTGGCATTCAAGTACGCGGGCAGTGACGGCGAGGATGCCGCACCGCCGACGCACGAGGCACTCACCGAGGCATGGCTGGCCGAGGCGGACAGGGTGTGTGCGGGGAGCGAGGCTGTTGCACAGCGGGGACGGCAGACCCAGGCGGATGCACGTGAGCGGGCGGTGCAGGAGTCCCTTGCGGCTCGAAAGCGGAGTGTGACGGCGGCACTTGCGGCTCAGAGCCGGAATGCTGAGGAGCTGTTCGTGCCGGTCACGGAGCAGCCCAACGACGAGAAGAAGAACGGGAGGCGGCAGGCGGTGGTGCCTGCACGGTGCAGTGAGGCGGCTCCTCAGCCTGTGGGCTGTGGGACCCCGCCGTTCGGTGCCAGCCAGCGGTTGATGTGGACTGTGTGCATGCTCAGCGTGTTCGTGTGTATGACGGGAGCACTGCGGGGCACAGGAGAGCTGCACTGTCTCGGCTGGTGACATGCTGGCAGACGTGGCGGCAGAACTTTTCGCGGACGGACACGGCAGGGTGTTGTACTACCCAGAGCCGGTCGAGGCCACGTTCGGGATGCACGAGATTGACGGCTGGGAGCTGAGGCTGCGGGAGGCAGTTGCCTTGCTCACAGCTGGTGTACGACAGGCGGCACTGCCGGCAGATGGTGGTGCAGCTGCAGCTGGCGGTGAGCTGGCAGCTGGTGGTGCAGGCACGTACGAGCGAGGATTACAACGACAACGCAGCAGGCTTCGGTGACGAGGACGAGTACGAAGACTAGCTGCTCTGCGGGCACACGGTGGCAGCGGGCCTCGTGCGACCTATGTGTGCACGTGTGACAGGCGGGGGGACCATTCCACGAGCACAGCTTTGTTAGACACTGTAGATTTGGCAGATTTGCTTTTTCGGCTACGGTGCATCTGACTTCAGATTTCAGATTGAGATTAGATTTCAGATTCAGATTTCAGATTTTGCTGTTGCAGTTACTTTACTGTAGATTCCGTCGGCTATGCAGCCACTCAGAATTGCTCAGTGTTTCGTCATCGAACTTCATGCATGTATTTGTATCTCACTTTCTGTCACACCACTCCTCGATGGAGGTGGTGTACTGGGATTTAGCCGTTTTGCACCCGACAGCCCTGACTGGGAGTCCCAGTGCAGGCCTCGGCTAGACCCCATATGTCCATCTCAGACTGTGTGGCATCGTTCGATCTGATCCGACGGTTCGCACCCGATCCGGTCGTTTCAGGGTTTAGGGATATATAGACAGACTGTTTATCCTATATTGACTTTTATCTATCTAGAGCTTGTGAGGCCCTTTCATTGTGTATTGCCCACCTGATAGTATCCCACGAGGATATCCCAGTAAAAACGAGTGAAAACACGCACGAATTCTCCAGTTTTATGCGCGACACTCGTGCCTCACAACGAAAAGTCACTGGAAGTGAACCGGCGCCTGATCGATTCAGGTCCGGGAACGCGAGCGAATCAGACGATCTGCCTCCCGGGTGACGCCTCATCTCTATATCGGGGAGAATACCAAGGATCAACAATGACTAATATTGACCAACGGATTTCCCGAAATCGGGATGATTGTTGGGTTCGCCCTTCAGATCCGCTCCCTTTGGGTAGGAGTGGCGAGAAAGAAGCGGAAAAGAAGGCGAAAACCCCAAGGCACCACGGACCACGCCGGCATCGCTTCTCCGCCCAAACCTAAGCCACGCCACCTCTTGCCGCCTCTCCCAAACCTCAAACAATCGCGAGCCAACAAATTGCTATACAAATCAAGGTATGATAAACTCGAGGTCAAAAAGTGCTCCGAAAACGCAATTTCTAGAATTTCAGATATCAACGATTTAAACAGTTTCTTAAGTATGGTTACGTATGGGCGAGGTGAGAATTTTATCGAACACAACTTCCTCGATACTTGGACATTTTCTTCCAAAGACGTTCGTACATGATCATAATGGTCGCCCGAACCTGAAAGTGCAGTAAAAGCAATTTGCGTTTTCCGAGCATTTTCCGACCTCGCGTTTATCATACCTACTTGAAATACTCGTAAGAATGATTGTGCAGCATTCAGTTCAAGATAGTCTTTCTGTGAGAAATGCTTCACGTTTCCGGAGGACATCCCGAGGACCTGCCAAATCTTCATGTAGTGCCTTGCAACCCTTTCTGCTTTCCAATACGCTTGCCCCATCACGCTTTTCAGATCGGATCCCTCCAATAAAAGCTGAATGGCTCCAGCCGTTCGAAAACTGAAAAACGTTTCACCGCGGAACAAACCCGCTTTCTCCAACCAGAATTTAAGGTCTGCGATTCATTTGCTTGCGAGTGAGCGGGCGATTTTCAACGACGCCAGATCTGATAGGTCTGAACAAAAAATCCTTCAGACAAGGTTAACTTTGGTAATTTCATAACTTTGAGGTAATCTTCCAACGCAGAGATGGGGCATTTGGACGTATCTTGCAGTCTCCTGATGCCGAACACATGCACATCCCCCGCCCGAAGGGTTTTCCCCCATTGATAGTTAAACAGGAAGCCGGAGTTATATGGGAACCTGATGATCCCTTCTGCCCTGGTAGCACCAAGTTCAGTCGGTCTCTTCAGAGCATAAAGGTCCATTAGGATGAGTGCCTTCGTTCTGAGAATGAGGAATAATTGGGTCCAGTCCTGGAGCGCAACTGCCTTGCCCGCCTTGGAATTCATGAAAACAAGGAGTTGGTCAATTGTACAGCTGAAAAGGGGAGATGCTTGTTTCGGAGTGATTCTTGCTTGCAATTGTTCATTTCGGATCATGGTGTCGTAGACTTTCACCACCCTACCGTTGCACGGATTATCGAAGTTTCTTCTCCCGAAATCTTGAAATGAGCTGGATAGGCTGCCGATGAGGGAGTTAACCGAGCTCCGCCATGCCTGTCTGGTCAGGCAATCACAATTCCCGGTTTGGGCACAGGTCGCAGAATGAATAACTATTTTTCCGAATTGTTCCAAATAGACAAGGAAAAGGAAGACGTGTTGAGCCTTGCATGAATCGAGGGATTATGGAGGGACCATGGATGCGAGGAATTCCCCCAAGGTCCGCAGGTTACGGACCCTACGGTCCTGGAAAACGTTAGTATGCTGCTAACGACATACTATAGGCGTGCTAACGACATGCTATGACGTGCTAACGCAAGAGAGGTGTTAGCATGTGTGCTAACGGCATGCTAAAGCCCCATAGGCGAGTTAGCATGTCCATGCTAAAGACATGCTAACGCCACTGAGCCTTAAGTATGTGTTCGCACCAACTGGAGGGGGAGTGAGTGGTGGGGCATGTGGGGGTGCGGGTATCACCAGGAACATGTTATATGGTAATTAGAAGGGCAGGGGAAGGATATTCCACGGTGTATGATGCGATTCGGGTCAATTGGTAAACGAGCGGAGTTCCTCGGAAAGGTAGGAACGTTAGTATGTCGTTAGTATGTCTTTAGCACGCCGATAGCATGTCCGCGTTAGCATGTCTTTATCACACACGTAACATGCTAACGACATGCTAACGCCACTGAGCCTTAAGTATGTGTTCGCACCAACCGGAGGAGGAGTGAGTGGTGGGGCATGTGGGGGTGCGTAGATCACCAGGAACATGTCATGTGGTAATTAGAAGGGCAGGGGAAGGATATTCCACGGTGTATGATGCGATTCGGGTCAATTGGTAAACGAGCGGAGTTCCTCGGAAAGATAGGAACGTTAGTATGTCGTTAGTATGTCTTCAGTACGCCGATAGCATGTCGGTGTTAGCATGTCTGTATCACACATGTAACATGCTAACGACATGCTAGCGCCACTAAGCCTTAAGTATGTGTTCGCACCAACCGGAGGGGGAGTGAGTGGTGGGGCATGTGGGGTTGCGTAGATCACCAGGAACATGTCATATGGTAATTAGAAGGGCAGGGGAAGGATATTCCACGGAGTATGATGCGATTCGGGTCAATTGGTAAACGAGCGGAGTTCCTCGGAAAGATAGGAACGTTAGTATGTCGCTAGCATGTCTTCAGTACGCCGATAGCATGTCCGCGTTAGCATGTCTGTATCACACACGTAACATGCTAACGACATGCTAACGCCACTAAGCCTTAAGTATGTGTTCGCACCAACCGGAGGGGGAGTGAGTGGTGGGGCATGTGGGGTTGCGTAGATCACCAGGAACATGTTATGTGGTAATTAGAAGGGCAGGGGAAGGATATTCCACGGTGTATGATACGATTCGGATCAGTTAGTAAACGAGCGGAGTTCCTCGGAAAGATAGGAACGTTAGTATGTCGTTAATATGTCGCTAGCATGTCTTCAACACGCCCGCGTTAGCATGTCTTTATCATGTATTTAACTTGCTAATGTCATCTTATGCACTCAAAGAAGTCGGCCGTTGGGTCGAGAATAACGGCGGTCTCCATGCACGGATGTGTTACAATAACAACTTGTTGTTCTACTCTATTGGGTAATATGAATGGCTCCTTGTGCTCAAAGGCTGCTGGGTTGAAGGTGTAGACCGTCCTAGTCAAATCATCCGGGCCGAGAATGGAGTTTCGTTGACGGTAGGCCTTGATCTGTTTCTCGGTCGGCTTTGCAAGCCAATCGCACTTTAGTAAGGTGTACATCTCTCCAGCAATCTCCACTCGCAATATTTTTGTAATGCGGCCGTGCCTGCATATCGGATATCGCCAAACCCACGACTGTGTAAACCACCACTGCTTGTCCAAATGCCCTTAATACGCAGTTAGCATGTTATCTGCATCCTAACTATATGCTATCGACATACTAAAGACATCATAACTGCACGATACATTGTCTGTGCTTCCTCACCTGTCGATTTCATCGGTTTTTGGCTCACCCTTCTCGTTGAAGATCACGTTGCCATCACGGTCCATTTCCTCATTCACGAAGAACGTACGAAAATAACTATGTACAGTGCGCTTATTCCGATCGGTCGTAGCCGTGCGGTAATGGGCGTCCCCGATCTTGATGTGCGCGAAACTATAGCAAACCGGTGCCGGCCCCGCCATGAGCAACGCCTCGTACTTTGTGAACTTTCGGCTCAGCCATTCTGTCGGATCCGCATATGCTCCAAATACGGGTTCGCGTATGTGCTCAGGCTTACCCTCCTTTGCACAAACCGCAAGCCTGTATTGTTTGGCTCGCGACCGCATCCTGGTATTCCATCTGTGCACGGCCATATATTGCCGTTAGTATGTTAAAGGCATACTAACGACGTGATAACGGCGTCATATTAGCAACGTACGGCTCCAACAACTGCTCAGGAAATGGGACCAGAAATCACCTGGTTTGCAGATTGATAGACGTCCCGCGCCCTGGCTTCCTGGAGCTGTTCTGCTCTTCGTTGTATGGCGTTCCAATCGGGGGCTTTCCTGATGAGCAGACCCCTGCGAGCACCCTGCTATGTCCCCGAGGGGTTCGTACTGAAAATTTTATTGGAGGGCGAAGCAGACAAGGCAACTCTTAGGCAATGTGCGAAACTGGAAATTATTTGGATAGATACCAAATTGTTAATACGAGTTTCTGCAACAGAGTTATGGTGTATGGTTCAAGAAAAATCGAATCTAAAAATCCAGAATGCCCATAGGAGCGGGCCCGCGTCTATCCATTCTCCATTTTTGATTTGTTAAAAACATGTTTCCCCGGGACGAGCGATTCTGAGTTTTTGTTTACACCACTTGTTGTATGTAAGCCGTCCACCAAAAACCATCTGGGAGAAAACCGTTCCACTGTGGGGCAATGACAGAGGCCGTGGCCGGTTGTTCTCTAAGGTACATAAGAAAAGGTCCCATCAATGCAAACGGCGGGTTATCGTAGCAATTTAGCTTCGCCAGAGGGAAGGAGAAAATGTTGATGCCAGCTGCCTCGGCCTCCGGAAATCTAGAGCAAAATTTCATTCCGATGGGGGACCCCCAGACGTTAGCTGTTGTTGCGAAACAGTCGAAATGATGAGCACCGAATTTTTGAGAAACAAGGAGAGAAAACTTTGGGAAGAGTGAGTAGTGTGATTCTTCGTCGGGGATGATGACCGACCCATCTCGTGCCCTTCCGAACGAGACGATCTTCACTTCAAAATTATTTTTGGAAACGAAAGTGTAGAGTTTTTTGCCAGGTTCTTGCAAATCGCGCTACCCAAATTGGACGAGAGCACTCTTGGGCAATCCCAGAAATTTCTGTCAAGGATCAAGTCCCAGCGTTGCGGGACTTTGCTTAAAGGAATGTCGAAGAGGACGGTAGCAATAAGAAACGACTGGTCCGTGGAAGAAAGAGACTTGAGATCGGCATGCCGCAGAAGTGTAGTATGGAAATTCCCCGCATTGATAAAGATAGTCACAGTGTTGAGAGCCTCCTTCGCCTCCATGAGAATCGAGCAGTGGGCTTGAGTCCTGAACATGGGCGTTGTTACCAGCGGGAAAGAATCAAGCTGTTTGAGGAAAGCTTTAAACGTCGCCACTTGTTTAGCATTAAGGTACAGACCGAATTTGGAAAAGTTATCCCTTTGTTTCAGAAAAGCGTAAAGTTTTCTGCACGCAATGAGAATACCCAGTGCTGCCACTGACATGGAAACCAGTTTTCCAGCCACTCTCTCTCAGTCCGTAGTTGTACGAATCGCAGGTGAGGCCTTTAGGTCGGCAATCAGTTTTTGGATTTTTTTCATTTCATTTCTGGGATGAAGAACTTCTTACCCTCAGCAACGTCCACTCCGATGCAAAGCTAGGTGAAAGTCGTAAAAGCGATGAATTGCGTTTTTTCTAAGTGAACGAAGTATCCGGCTGCCGTCATACAAGATGACACCACAAATGCCGAGATTGCAGCGCGGTCCTGCCTCGAAAGTGTCGAGGTCCTAACCGGGACTGGGCCACCCGTGTTGTCATCAATGTAATAAAGATAGGGGATTCCCAGACGTCGAATGAATCCCGTAAACTCTCCTGCGAACGCGCTGTAAATAAACGGCGCAAGTTTCCATCCAAAATTGAGGACAGTATAGACGTAATAAACACCGTCCCATAGATACGTAGGAAACCCATAAATTTCTGGGATGCTGCCGTAATCCTAACATAAAAACCCCCATTCGCTTGATCCATCACAAAGGCAGGGTCTCCTGTTTCCAAAATTTGCGGAATCATCGAAACTCCCTCGTATGTGAAGGGCATGTCCTTGTACCAAAGATTAAGGAACCGGGCATTGTTAATTTTTCTTAATTTCGTAGGCTCAATCCCGACAGGCATCACCAGATGTGGGGGGAGCACTCTCCTTCCCGTCCCCAGACTCTCACAGCTCCCCACTTGAGTTCATCCTGGATCTTGTTCGAAATCCAAGGTACCAGATGGTCAGGGATTGTGTGGTTGGAGAAATGCGCCTTCGGGGGCGTTGGCGAGTCGAAATGAGCACCTTCGAATTTTCCAGAGAAATGCTGGAAAAAAATCCGAAATCGAGACACCTTCTTGTGACAATTTTCTGACCAGCGATCCCATCTCGGATTGTGTTGAAATCTTTTCCCAAAACTGAGGGCACTCGTGGATAGTTCCAACTCTGAATTTACTAGGGTTCCTGGCTGGGGCAGAAAGGGGGTCTGGAAGTACACGTCCGCACAGGGCGTCCAAAATATTCGGAGCTGATTTGCCTGGGTCTCGAGCATCTTGGGGGGTTGGCATCCCATTAAGTTTCAAGACTGTACGTGCACGGCCGAAGGCTGTGGCTTTTGAGGCTACAAAATGCAGGGGATCTTTTAATTCTGTCGTAGCGGGCAGATCTGAATCCAGAGCGAAATTCGCTCAGCTGTCTGCAAGCTTGTTATGTTCTCGTTTTACATGCTTAAAGATGAAGGCGCAATCAGGGCGCAGTGCCATGTGTGCTCTGCCAATAATAAGCAGTGCCTCGAGATCTTTTGAAACGATTTTTCGGGCACCCGAGAAGGCCGAAATGACCAGTTCTGAGTCCCCAACAATTTTTGCCGATGTCATGTTCCATTCCACAGCTCTCTGAATTGCAATAACGGCTCCCACGAACTCCGCGAAGTTGTTTGTTCTCTGTCCAAGGCGGCCAAAATCCTCAGCCCCAGGTTGTCCGAGATTCGAGAAAAATACCACTCCGAAAGAGGCTTGCCTTAGATCTGCGGAAGCGTTAAAGCGGCATGCTCCATCGAAGAAGAAGCGGCCCCGGGAGGGGGGCGTATCAAAGGGTCCCGTTTCAAACAAATCACTACACCATAGCACTCTTTGTAAAGAACTGCTTTTCGAAAATCGCAACCCCGGAGTTCACCGGGCCCACGCTCGGTTGAGAAGGATGGACGATTTTCGAGTCTGACCCTTTCCGGTATTTTACTTCTATAAAGTAAATTACCCGTCGGGGGCAGTACTCTAACTAACCGTCCAGCATCTATCCCCAAAATGGGGAAGCCTAATCGAACGGACGGTTACCAGTTAGTCCGTGTCGGCAAGACCCATGTTTACGGCAGGGGTACGTTGAGAAAGAAGGCAAGAAAACCAAAGGAGAGTTCATCACACGAATTTATGCATAGGGGAGCTTTGCCCGCCGGGGGGCATTGAGGCCTCCACTCACACCCTCAAGTGTAATAGAAAGGATAAATATTACCGAGGGGGATGTACATGTTTCGAATTGTTACAACCATCCCCTCACGGGGGGCGGAGGCAATTGAGGCATTGAGGCATCTTGTCCATTCTTATTATCCTGCTTACTGCGCTTGTCCACCCAAGTTGCATTGATTGAACCATCCTTGTTCAAGGCATGTGGGGACTTGCAGTTCCGCAGCAAATGAGAGCCTTGGCATTTATCTGGGCATTTGGCATTATTAGGGTCTGCAGGTGCCGTCGGCTTGTTGCTCGGACGAGGAATTCCAGCCAGGGATGCTTTCTTGGATTGGGTTTTGATGAAAAGCTGCAGCTCAGACTCGTGGGCATCATCATTTTCACATTCAGGGACAGTAACCTTAATTTGCTGGTGGGCAAAAAGTGCAATGTGGTTTTCGGGCAGTGTTGCATCTCTGGTGCCCCCCTGCCAATTCTCGTTCAATCAACGTGAGCAAGGAGTACGGATCGCTTGCAGTTGTGGGTTCCCGTGAACTGGCACCAGGTTGCCCGAACGATGCTGCTACCTGCCTCATCAGCTTGGGTACCTCGGAGACTGCCTTCCCCGCGGTGTCAAACACCACGCAATACAAGAGCTCACTACGAAGGCGATGAGCCTTCAACCAATTGGACACCCCCTTAGTTTCCTGTTACATGGATTTCTGGAGCACGGATTCGACATACGCCTGGATATCGAATCCAGCCAGCTCAGGTGGTGAAGAACCCGGCGGGACCTGTACGGTCATGGCCCAGCCTTGCAACATTTAATTGAGGCCGAAGAAGGCCTCGCAGAGGGTCCTTTGTCGTGGGGCAAATGCATAAAATATAGTATGGCAGCAATAACATCTTCCCAATCCGATATTGATGATACACTGGATGCAATAATCATGCCGATGGGTGATCTGGGAATCAACAAATCCCATGCCCAATCAAGTTGTAAATAAAATTGGCAGCATTGTGACTTTTCGAAGTACGAAAAGATTCGAACACAAGCCCGGTCAGTGGGGCAGCAGAAATCCTGGTCGGACATGACATATGAAATTTTGAGCCTTATGCGAATTCGGAATTCCAAAACCGAATATCAAAATCGGAATTTCAAAAAAAAAACTAAAAACACTGGAGATTCGCAAATTCGGGATGTGAAGAATTAAACCGGAATTCAAATCCGGAATTTCAACACTGGAATGTGAAGATTATCGGAGATCGAAATTTCCCAACATAGAAATTTCTGAACTCCAAAATAGAGCAGAATGGTAGATGAAGACAATTTTGAAAAACGAACATCCCAAATATTTGAAACGGCAAAGAGCAAGTTAGCTAAACGAAGTTTTGGAAATCTATCCCACGGGCAAACACATCAGAGAATTCGAAGATTCATTCCGAAGAACTGAAACCAGAAAGTTACGGCAGTGAGACTGAACATGACAGGTTTGAAAAATCCAATAGAGGAAGATGGTAGAAGTGAACAAACTGAAAAGCAAGCAAGTTAATAACTGAGATTTTGGGGGTAGAGTAACATTGTCAAATCTGAAATTACGATTAACGAAGATCGAGTGTCAGATCGAACAGTTCGAAACAAGCAATGTTTTTAAACTGGAAACTGAAGAACCAATATAGAGTAAATACGCTCGCAGATTGCGAATTGGACAACATTGACGAACGGAAGTGACAAGATGAAGATTTGCAGTTTCCGGTTGATACCAGTACGTTTACACCCGCATGCCCTTCGGCAGCACGAACAGCACGGCCAAGTTCGGGCGCGTCCTGGAGCACGAGCTACAGGGGCTGAAATGCGTGAAGGTCTACTGCGACGACATCTCGATCACGATCCCGACCGCAGCCCAACACGTCGCCGACGTACGAGAAGTTCTCCAGCGCCTCAAGGCTGCGGGGTTACGGGGGCACCCGGGCAAAAGTGTCTTCGCCGCCGTCGGAGTGGAGTTCCTGGGCTTCCTACTCAGGTCAGGACGCATGGAGCCCCACAGCGCCAAGGTTGCCGCAATCAAAGCACTGCCCACACCTAAAGACGTCAGGGGGGTCCGAGCAGTGCTCGGGTTCATGAACTTCTACAGGGTCATGGTAGCACGAGTTGGCAAACCCGACTACTCCACGCTGGCCTACCCACTCAACGCCCTGCTGCGCAAAGACGACAACGGTGATGCCATAAACGTCGCCAAAGTATGGGGCAAAGAGCACGACGACGCCCTATCCGAGCTCAAGCTCCGGCTCACCGAGCCCGGCGCCGTGATTCACGCCTACGACTCTACGCGGCCACTGTACCTGATGACCGACTGGTCAGGCATGGAAGTGTCAGCAATCCTGGGACAGCGCACGGAGGAAGGCCACGAGGTCATTATCGCAGCCACCAGCCGCACGCTGACTAGCTCCGAGAGACGCTACAGCAGCTTCTATGGTGAAGCGCTAGCCGTGGTGTACGGTGTGAGGTCATTCCGACACTACCTGCACGGAGTTCACTTCACCGTCATCACGGACCACCAACCCCTCACCTGGCTCAAAAACTCCACCACGCTGACGGGAATGCACCTCCGCTGGCAAGTCTCGCTGCAGGAGTTCGACTACGAGGTGGAGCACCGCAGTGGGGCAGCACACCAGAACGCCGACGCCCTCTCGCGGTACCCACGCGAAACTGACCTCGACCCCACAGGCGCTAGCGTGGACCCCACCGATCACACGCTCCCCTTTTCGGGGGCAATGACCTTCGCATGCCTTTGCACCCGCTACCCATCACCCTCCGGATAGTAGAGCAACCCGACGGCAACATCGCCCTGGCTACGCTACAGATGGAGCAGAGAGCAGCTCACCAACCCGATGACCCTTGCACCGCGGCGGACCTGGCAGTCTCAAACCTCGGCGAGGCCTGGTCCTATCACACGGACAAGGAAGATCACGAACGGAGCCGCTCACGGCGGCTGTGGGCAGCCGTGGCACAATGGGTACGCGAAGCATTCCGGCCAGAGTCGCCCACCCCCGCCGCCGAACGCCCCCACCTGAGTGCCACTAAACATGAAGGCCGCTTCTGCAGCATCGACACGAGCACCATCCCGAGAGGCGCTATGCAAGACGCCTGCGCGAGAGGCCTGATGCTCGTGGAGCTGTGCGGAGGCATCTGCGCTGGACTTGAAGCGCTGCCGAAGACTGGTGCCAAGGTGAGCAGATATGTGTACTGTGACAAAGACCCGGTCAGCCGCGCCACTGCTGGCCACCGGTTGCGACAGCTACATCTACGTTTCCCGGAGCTGCTGCCTGAGCACGCTTACGCAGACGCCTTCAGCACCATCGCTCAAGACATCAAGGCCATGACGCCTTGCGAGCTGCAGGCCATAGCCCAGGCAGGTATGCATATCATGGTCATGGCGGGCACTGAGTGTCAAGACCTTTCAGCGACAGGCTCGCTGCAGGGTCTACAGGCAGGGAAGATATCTTCCGTTGAGCTGGTACGGCCCCAAATCAAAATTTCCTTCGGCCCGCCTTCGGTCCGCCCGGTCCAAACTACAAAATGCCCGCCGCAGGCGCGAAAATTTTAATCTTAAGTATGGAAAAATGCAAAAATCGTAAAATTTTCATCAAAATTTTAGAAGTTTGCGCCAAATTGGCTCGGCCCCAAAGCAATTTCTCTTTCGGCCCCTCTTCGGCCCGGGCCTCATTTTGGCGACCCAGTTCGGCCCGGGGCCGGCCAATCGGGGTAAGATATCTTCCCTGTCTACAGGGCCGCCACTCGGCCATCCTGTACGATGTGGTAAACCTGATTGGCACACTGCAAGCGGCGGCTCCCACCAAGCTCATGTACATGATCGAGTGCGTGGCCGCGCAGCACAACTTCGCCAGCCGAGAGGTCATCAGGGATACCATGCACCCCCTCATGTGTGCCATGATCGGCACTCCCGTCACCTGCGACGCCGCGCAACTCGGAGCACGCGCCCACCGACTCCGCAACTATTGGCACAACCTCGCCCCCATACACTCCACGCAGCACGTGCTCGACCTCGTGCCCAGAGACCCGGCGCGCACGGTGGGAGATAATTATACTAGACGCAGGACGGCGAGAGCGCTTTGCAGGAAACGGCCTCAGCTACGGCCAGTTCAGGTGCAACCACCCAGGGGAGCCCATGCGGGCATGACCCACCATCATGTCGTTTCCAAACTCCCACCGCTTCCGTGACGGGAACCAGGGAGAGGTGCTGGACATTGAGACCGACACCTGGACTGCGCCCACAGTAAACGAGCGCGAGAGAGCCATGGGCTTCGAGACGGACGCCACCGTTGCACCGGGAGTAAGTCAGACGCAACGCATGGCCATGATCGGGAGAACACTCGATGTGCGGGCAGTGTCCAGGCTACTCGCCGTGACCAATCTGGTGAACGCATCTCAAACAGAGTCAGTCCGACACCCCGCCGAAGACCCCGCAACCCACGCATCGTACGCCCTGACCCACGCCGACTCCATGGACTCTCCGGACCACAGCGCATATGACGCGGACGGCGCCCACGATAGCTGTTGGGAAGCTGTCGATCACCTGCGCGACAACCTCCAGACGCTCCTCGCACAATTTCCCAGATCTCCCAGATCAGGTTCGGGACTCCCAGATCATGGTTCGGCATGAATTCCCAGATCTCCCAGATCAGGTTCCGCATTCGGAGCACATGCAAATGCACAAAGTCATTTGTATGACTGTCAACCCGGCCGGCTAGCTGTGTGTGGACAAATACTAATACCGGTAGTCCAATAGTCCCACCATGGTCCACTTCTACACTTGGTCCCACCTCTCAGAATGCTAACCCAGGTTCGAAGCTCCCAGCTCCGACTATCAAATATGGACATACTGCTAATACAAATATCTGCTACTTTCGGGCTAAAACCTCCAGGAGGTACACCGTATCCAAAAAATAGGTCGTCAACCCATGCGACCTCACACCCTCCATGAGGGCGTCCGCGAACTCGCTGAACTTCTTGGCGGAGAGCTTCCCTGACTGCAGCATGTTGCGGATAGCAAACAGTGCGCAATTCGCAAACTGTTGCTTGCCAGCTAAAAAAAGGTTTTTGGTAGTTTGCGTAGAAGACATTTTTGAAGAGAATGTTATGTGCACAAACGTCAAACTTCGGAAGTGTTCGTTGAGTAGGGGTATTCGACACGCAAAGGTATTTACAAAGAATGAATGCCGAAAATCTCGATCAGATTTCCAAAGACTGTATGAAATGTCTTTCAAACACATGTCAATATTTTTAAAGACATAGACATTAATTATATATATATATATATGTGTGTGTATCGCGACGAACAGCAGTCATCGGCAAATGCCGTCACGCAACAACTAAATTTATCCTTATAATCGCAATACTATTACATGCAACGTTTCTATCATCGGCGGCATGCACCTTGATTCGGACATTGAATTCCTATGTAAATATATCATTGGTATCGTCTCAAAGGAATGAAACACGAGCAGCAATCATGCATCGACTTGACGCTGCTCTACAAAACATATATACTGCCCTCCTTGGCGACGATATAGGGCGTTCGGCACGCGCGGGCTTCTGCTTTCCTTCCTATGCTAGTGCGTGCTCTGGCCTTCAATAAATTGGCGGCATGTTGTTCTACTTGTTTCAGCAAACACATGAGCAATGCACATGCATACTTGCACAACCGAAGCAGACCAAACGGTCAAGAAAGAATGGTTTCGATCTCACACGTCATTGGTGAGGGACTTCAATTCAGTCTACAACAAAAACTCGGAAGCCATACCTCGCACCCCCCTCTGATTGTATCCACATGCCAAGGATTTTTAGTAACTTTTTGTTGGGTGTATTTTTGTCTCGGTTCTGAATTGCTTTGTGCAAGCATCTATTTGAGAATATGCGTGTACATGGTAGTGTGACATGTGACAAACATATAGATATACACACGGTCTAGTCATATATGAGGCACAAGGGTGGATAAATGTTCACTTTGTGCAAAACATTGTGGTAATAAATGACTGTAAAATGTGTCAGGATACATGTGCTAAAGGGACGCCACGCTTGTGACTTCTGAACATGCGGAGATATGTGCAGGTCGTGTGCGTGCACGCCATTTACTCCTAAAAGACATAAAGGCATGTGAACGACGCTGGCGATACGTGAGCATCAAGGCGCAACGCCTCTTTCACTTGGCTGGCGAGCATGTTACTTGGCCAAAGCGCCACGTGCGAGGAGAATCTCCTTGATCTCGTCACTGCTCGCTACCTTCAAAACTGTGGTACCTCCGAGCGCATCTCGGTAATTCACGTCCGCACCTGCCTGAATCAAGGCCGCTGTTGTATGCAAAAACCCATTCTCGGCAGCGAAGTGCAATGGCGACATTTGCCCGCCACCACGGGCATGCTGAGACAACTCATTGACATCGGCTCCTGCCTTGATGAGCGCCTCCATCATTGTCACACGCACACCGTCCTCCATGGGCGCCAGGAGTGCCTCATGAAGCAGCGTTTTACGATTCCTAACCCTGTGACGACCAATTGCACCAAACGGCAGAGGCGCGTCGTCATCATCGTCATCATTGGGCCCATTTGCGTCCACCCGCGCCCCATGCTGTAGCAACGACTCCACAATCCACACACATCCGCGCCGGATTGCAAGCCGCAAGGGCGTGTTGCTTCCAGATTCGAGATTGATATCGGCTCCGGCCCCCAACAGTGCCTCCAGCACACCGGGGCCTTGCTGCAAGTGGTGGTGACGGATCACTTCTAACAACGGCGTGTACTGGTGGCCCAAGTGGATTGCATCGACCTCTGCACCCGCCTCGAGAAGGAACTTGGTATTGGGAACGGAGCCTGCGAAGACGGCAGAGTGCAGCGGCGTCGCCCCATCCTCGTCATGAACTTGCAGCACCGCGCCAGCCTGCGCGAGATCCCCGAGGCCACCGTCACGGCCGCGCAGCATGCGAGCGCTTTATCTCTCCAATTGACAAGGTCGCGAGGCCCTGCATGTTTAAAGCATATCAGGACTGCCAGCGCCGATTATCAAAATCAAGCTATCGCAACTTCTTCAATCTGGACGCATTCGAGTTTGCGGATTCTGCGCTCGAGCAATCATCGATGGCAATCAGCTCATCGACAACACTGGACGCATCAAGCCGTGCAGCACGCACTATCGAGGTCATGACTGTGCACATGGCTGGAGGCCAACAACGCTCGAAGACGAGGTGAGATTCGGCCAAAACGCCAACTTACCTGCACCAGGGCCTCCAAGACTGCGACCGACGCAAAGCGAGCGGCCCAATTGAGCGGTTTCGCAAAGTCTCCCCGGTCTCCGTTGACCTGGGCACCCGCCTGCAACAGGCAGACACAAGCGCGAGCACCAACAGTGAGCTTCTGGTGCCAGGGCCAATCGTTTCGATCATGGCTGGCCAATCACAGTAATTTGATTTGATCAAGGCCCCCTGTTCAAAGTGCTCTGATTTGAACATGGCCGGCCAATCACAGTAACTTGATTTGATCAAGGCCCCCTGTTCAAAGTGCTCTGATTTGAACATGGCCGGCCAATCACAGTAACTTGATTTGATAATGGTCCCCTGTTCAAAGTGCTCTGATTTGAACATGGCCGGCCAATCACAGTAAATTTGTTTGATCATGGCCGGCCGATCCCAGCAACTTGATTCAATCATGTTCCGCCAATCACTGCGATTGAACTTGATCAAGGCCAACCAAGCACAGTAGTATGTGTGTCCTGGTCCGGCGTCTCTGAACCAGCCGCCTCGAAGAGGAGTTCGCAAAGTTCAGCGCTTGGCTTTTGGGAGTGGGGCTGCCTTCAGGAGGGTCTCCACGGTTGCGGCGTGGTCCTCCTTGATGGCGCAGGTCAGCGCAGGGTCTCCAAACCGGTCCCGGATGTGGAGGTCGGCCCCCTTCGCGAGGAGCAGCTCCACGATGGCAGCAAAGCCCTCCAGGGCCGCCCAGTGCAGAGGCGTGCGCCCTTCCGGGTCCTGCTCCGCCGCTGCATTGGGATTCGCGCCCCTGTCGAGTAGGTCCTTCGTGGCCGCCGCATCGCCGCTCCGCACTGCCTTCAACAATGCGCCTGCCGCATCAATGGTCTCCCTCCCCCCCTCTTCCAGAAGGTAAGCATGCACGCGCCATGATACCTCTTCTGGCCTCAGCCAATGAACGCGCAGCAATGGAGGGGCGAGTCTTCTGCCCTCAATTTCATGACATTTCCCGTCATACCAATTAGGCCACTAACAGTGTGGAAACAACCTTTTTTTTCATTCCCCCCCCCGATGATTGCCCAAATTGAGAGTGGGCTCGGCCATCGGAAGGCATTCGCGCGCCTCCCTACATTTCCGGACCCCGACTGGCAATGCGCGATCAGAAGCCTTCTGTCCGCACCTCCCTCTGGGGCGCCGCTGGAGGGCTTCGTTGCCCGTGCGGCGAGCGGACGGTCGGTCAGCTCCTTGGCGTCGCCCCAAGAGAAGTGGTTCCCGCAGCGGAAGCACTGCATGTGGTCGCAGCCCTCGTTCTTCTCGATGCGCGCGGAGCACCTCGGGCAGAGCTTCACGACCATGCCCCTGGGCACCGCGAGCAACATCCCGCCGTCTTCCGCGTCACTCTGCTGCTCCGCCTCCCGCAGCCGCTCGAGCAGCCGGAGGTACTCGCTGCCCGGCACGAGCGCCTCCAGCTCACGGGTCTGCAAGCTACGCCCACAGCCCTCCACTGGGCACACCACGAACAGCTTCCCGTCTCCGAGGAACGTCAGGGCGTGCCGCTCCACACAGGCCCGGCAGGTGCTCGGCGGGTGCCGCGGGACGCCCATCGGCGCATGCCCCCCTGGCCCCGTGTCGTCCTCGTGCGGCTGAAGGCACACCGCCGGGAAATCTGTCACGCTGCACATGTCGTAGCACACAGGGCACTCCGCCGTGAAAGCTCCCACGGGCGCGATCGAGTCCTGGGGAACGAAAGGATGTCAGCAGGCCGCGCAGCTTGAATCTGTAAAGCAAGGGGTGCATGCCGACAAATGAATCTGTAAAGCAAGGGGTGCATGCCGATGAATGCGGGCGGGCAACTACCTGGGTGGCAACGCTCGGGTGGAGGCACAGCCTGGCTCCTCCGTCGGCGAGCAGGAAGTCCCCGGGCCTGATCTGTCTCATCGCATCGACCTCCGCCCCAGAGAACCAGGTCGAGCGCGAAACGTCCACCAGGTGATCCCCTGTGCATGCGAGGTGCCCAATCACCTCGCCGAACCCGACCTGCGGCTCATGTTTGAAACTCGATCCCACGATTTTCAGATGTGCCTCGTCCTCCGGATCGTCCGGTCCTGCTGCAAACCTCCTCGGAGCAAAGACGGATTGGCGAAACAAGTCTCTAGGGACGATCACGGCCTGGCCAATAAGCAGCTCCGGAGTCGCCGCAGCCACCGCCGCGTCCGCCGCCCGGGATAACCAGGTCCATAGGGCGCTCGTCAGAATCAACATGCAGGGCCGCTCAAAGCCCTCCACCTGGCGCCAACCGGCCAACCGTGCGTCAGCGCGATTCACCGCAACTCTCCCTCGATTCCAGGTCTGTCCCAACACTAAGGGTGCATACAAGGAGGGCGCGCATGCTGGAATGCCTTGCTCCCAAGGTGTGCCGTCGATCATAGGAAATCGACGGTGTGACCCTTACAGCGCAAGCTGTGCTAAGCTTCATCTGGTTCGAGCTGCATGGGCTCGTGCGGCATCCCACTGCACATGCCGCGCTCGACCCTATCACCTGGACACTCGAGTCAGCCCTCACCTGCACCATCGGATCCGCACCTATCGTAGCTATCATAGCTGCCATACTGGCTAGGCTCTGGGGCGAGGCCTCACCTGCACCACTGGATTGAGCTGCATTCTGAAATCCTGCTTCACGGAGGTGGCCACGAGGCGATGCACCCTCCGCTGCTCGCTGGTGGACGCCGCAGCGGCGTCTGCGGCAGGGACGCGATACTCGGCCGCCTTGATGAAGCACTCCACGTCAGCAGCGAGCGCGAGCACCAGCCGCTGCCCATCCGCGACCCGCGGCGCCCAGGCGCGGCAGTCCGCGCACTGCTCCAGGCTCGAGGGCGCGTACTTCATCAGTACCGAGCACTCCGGGCAGGCCTTGAGCAGCGAGGGCACGTACTTCATCAGCTCCCGCACCTCCACCCCGTGCAGGCGGCGCGCCACCTGCTCGTACACGTGGGGGGCATTGAGACCCTCGGGCGGCTCGTAGGTTACGCAGACGGTGGCGGAGCAGCGCCCGGGATGCCAGTCAGCGCCCAGGACCTCCACTGGGCACCGGGCAAGGGTATCAGGCTCACGCAGCGGCGTCATCTGCGACACCACCTCCGTGGCGACCCGTGTCAGCGCCCCCTCAAGGGCCGCCTCGAGGGCTCTGCGATCCTGGAAGGCGCCCCCAATGTTGGCAACGAAGAGCGTGGTCATGTTGGGAGGAGGTCCTCCGAAGTCTTCGAGCTCTGGGCAATGGGACGGCATCGACCCGAGTGACACCTCATGCTCCACCTGGAAGTCCACGGCGAGCAGGTGCGCTAATTCGCCGTGCAGCCAACTCGCGCGCTGTAGAATGATGCCCCTCACCCACCTCCACTCCGCCTTGTCTGTGGCGAGGTACTCCTTGCCGCCGTAGCGGTAGTGGCGCGTAAAGCATGCCTTCACCTCAACCTCCATGTCTGGTGTCAGCGCATCCGTCCAGTGCAGCCGCTGAAGTGGCGCGCGCACCATGGAGGCTGCATCGCCGCTGACGCACAGCTTCACGCCATTTCTGCCCCTTCCTTTCATCGTAATTGCCTCTGGCCCTAGCTCAGGGCCTCCGAACGGGTTGGGCTGAGGCAGCACCTCTGCCATAGTGGCAGGAGCTGGATCTGGCATCCTCGGGGCTCTCATTGCCCCTCTCCCAAATGCCGCAACACGTCCCCCAATAGCTGGCTGCCAAAAGGGATTATTCACACCAAAAGCTGGCAGCCCAAAGGGATTATTCACAGCATCTCCTCCTGCCCCTTCCTCCTCGTCAGGCTTCGCCAGGGCTTGCAGCACGGACGCGAATCTCGCCGGCGTGTCATCAGGAACCACCACGACCTTCACATCGCGCAGCACTGCCTCATCACCACAAGGCACGGATTCCTTCTCGTCTCCGCTAGAGGACAGTAGGCCCCGCCTCGGCCCCCTGCCACCCGTGCCTCTCCTTTGGACCCCGCGCCGGGATATCCCCACCCGTGTACGAGCGTCCTCCTCCCCCTCGCCCCCTTCTCGGGAGGCAAGTGATGCATGGACCCACACCTCTGGCAGGCTTCCCTCCGCACATGCGAAGCAGAACCAGTTCGGCGCCACGGAGGACGCCTCCGTCACATTCTTCCCTTCGGGTTTCCCCGAGGGACTTCGCTGAAAGCTGCCAGATGGCGTGATGCCAGGGCCGTCAGCGCCTGAGGGCTGCTGCTCCAGCGCCTCGCGCACGGCGCAGGCGCAGCGATGATGCATGCGCCTGGAGCAGCTGCCGCAGGGCACCGCCGGCGTGAAGGGCAGAGAGGGGTGCGCGGCTTCCCACACTGGCTCGTGGCACACTCCGCACTGGACCCCTGCCCCCTCCTTGTCCCCTGTGGCAGTCGTGGCGGCGGTGTGAGTCCCCAGGGGTTGCACGCACGGTGCGGGCACGGTTGAAGAGGCCGCCGTCGTCGCGGCAGTGGGCTGGAGGTGCAGGATGCAGGTGCGCACGCTGCCATCACCGCCGTCGCCGGAGCGCCCGCGCTGCGCTGGGGGCCCGCCCTCGAACCTCGGGAAGGCGTCGCGGAGCCCAGCGGGGAGAGATGCATTGTTAAAGATCACCCGAATTCGGCTCGGCTTGCCCCTACGGGAGGGACGATCCGCCGCTTCGTCTGGCCCCGGAGCGAATCCAAAAGCACCCTTCCCCCCCTTCCCAGGCCGCCTCCCGGCACCCTTCCCCCCCTTTCCAGGCCGTCTCCCGGCACCCTTTGCGCCCTTCGCTGCTCCACCGTTCGCATCACCCTTTCCGCCCTTCACTGCTCCATCGTTCGCATCCCCGTGGACCTGCTCCTCTGACTCATCGTGCATCACCTCTACGATCTGCGCGGAGACCCACACCTCCCCGCCAAGCTCCACCCGCGCATGCCCAAAGCCTTGCTCCTCGGGCCTCGTATCTGCAGACACCTTCTGCTGCACCGCGGCGGGTTCCGCATCAGGCTGGCTAGCCGAGGCACATGTGCCCGGGTCCACAGCCTGTGCGAAAAAGGGCTCCAGAGCGCCGTCCACCCTCGCATCAACCAGCCCGCCCACCTGCAGCTCCAGGCCGCAGGCCTCCGCGAGGCGCACCAGCTCAGGCCGGCCTCTCCCCGTCCCCCTCCCAGCGTCCTCGACCGCGCGTCCCCAGCACCTCACGCCAAGGGCCTCCTCCTCAACCAGATACTCATGCACACCGGCATCCGTGCGATGATGCGCCAGGACAGTGGCAGTGCTGCCGGCGTCGATCTTATTGCGGCTGCTCGGATTGAGCGGGTCCGTGATGGGGGCGGGCACAAGCACCCGTGTCCCGACCGGCCAGGGGTGTTCTGTGCCCCCCGTGGCAGGGGCCTCCGGCTGACAGGGGGTTGGGCGCACAGCGTATGGCGGCTCCCAGGCGACGCGCGCGTCGTTCCGCAGCAGAAACCGGGGTAGATGCACCTCGCACATGTCTCGTTTGCCCACCCCCGCCGCCCACCGTGACTCCTTGCCTTCCTCAAGCTCCTTGCCCAAACGTCGCCACTGCGTGTCCGCCGCGTCCCACAGCCCCCTCGCCCTCTCCCGAAGGCTGTCCATCACGGCGGTCCGTAATGCCTCGGCGCTAGGGACTTGGGCGGCGCTGTGGGAGGGAGAGACGGGGAGCGCCCGAGGCGGTACAGTGGGAGCCTGCGGCGCGTCGAGCGCAAGCCGCAGGTCCGCAGGCGCGGTTGCTGCTCGCTCCAGCGCGAGCCCGGCACCGGTGTTTGCCGTCAGCTCGGCGATCCGCTGCGACGAGGTGCGGCAGAGTTGTACGCCGTGGCTGCGGAGTCCATGCCCCCGGCCGTCCGATGGAGCCTCCAGGCTCTGCAGCGCGCCCACGTGGGCCGAGCGGGTGCGCTGCAGACGTTCGCCAGGGGTCTCTTCGGAGATTTGAGCCTCGCGGTCCGTCCGAGGACCCTCGTTAGCGCTGCCACTCGCCTCGACGTGACTAGGAATCCTAGGCGTTGCGGCGTGCGCGGAGCGCCTTGGCAAGCTGGCGCGCATCTCGGAGCTACGAGAACGCCGGATGTCCTCCACCTGCCGTGACAGTTCATCTCCCCTTGTGGGTGTGCATGTCGATGATGGTAGTATGCACATGCAGAAAATAGGTTTTGCTGTGCTTTCCCGTCAAGGTCGCCTATAGCCGTACTCGCCCTTTCAAGAAGATTTTCTAGTTCAGCCATCAAAGCACATGGCCATAGCTTCCTGTATATTACAATATCGCGGACCAGGCTGCTGACATATCCCGATGGAAAATCAGAGCCACAAATACTCCGGTTGTCATAAAAATGCCGCAGCACTTTGGAATGACCAGTTCCCTGTCGTAGCTTAGAAGTGTGCGCGTGCGTGCGTGTGCGTGTGTTTATGACGTGCTCTCCTTTGCCACGTACATTTCGCCTAGACGCCACCCATGTATTTTTACTCTGCTTTCCACTAGGTGTATATTATCGGTTTGTGCCTAGCAGGCTTTTACTCTGATGTTCTCCTCAGGCCTACAAGTCGGCAAGATACGCTCGCTCACCTTTCAAATACGCGCATCCCCTCCTATGCGCAGGAGGTCGGCGAACAAGCAAAACAACCGGGAAAGCGCACCTGGGACTCTGTGAACCAGAACTCGGTCGGCTGATCAGCGTTGGCACGCACAAAGGCAAGCATAGCATTCCGATCCCCGCTTGTCATTATCCTAGCTTTGCGACGCATGTAGAGCGGCACACCGTCGAACGCCGAAACATCCGCCTCGTTTGACATACTGAATACTCGCGCGTCAGAAGAAAGGAGCAGCTTCGGGCTCAATAACAGAATAAAGTACAAGGATGTACGGTACGGAGCCTGGGTGAGGAGTGGGCTTAGAGCGAAACTTGGAACACTATACTGGAAATTTGACCATCCCTCGAGACCAGAGGTACGTAGCTCGAGACCATTCGCTTGACACGCATAAGCGATAAGGACTGCACCCCCCGTTGTAGACGCTTAACCCCTAAAGCGATAAGGACTTCAGCACTTCACCCGTTCTTCCCATCTCCAGTCGAGTGACACGAGTGTCACAGTATCGGGCGTTGCGCTGAAGACAGAACATAGCGTTGGCGAGGCTGACGTGGCGCGATGTGGTGCAAGCATACGATTTTCATTTTGCAAGTCTGTGGAATGACGAATGTATAATGTGTCCCACAGCTGAGCTCCGCTGCAGATCCGGCTGGCGCCCCCATAGGGCTCTACTGTGTCCCACTATGATAGTTCCCCATACCATAAACACGCTATTCGCAGAAAATGACATTACCCTGAAGAAATGATATGGCCCCTTTTTCGTGTGTTTTTATGCATATATGGCGAATTTCGATAGAGAACAAGCGGGTTAATTTTACAAGTCGAGATTCTTGAGTTTTAAGCACGAATTATAGGTAAAAAAACACTTTTTCGAAAAACACGAATTTGGAAACCAAACATTTTACAAGCTGAATTTCTATGTACAATCTATAAAACAATATTTACATGGTAATTGTGCACGCCATTTAGTCCGCATCCATATCTGGCACTACTGGTACTAATTGTGCACGCCGGTAGCTCAGAGGAATGGCATCATCGCTGTCACTATCCGAAGATAACATATCGCCTAAGCCTTCGCGAGTTTTTTTGCTTGTTGTGCTAGCATTGCAACGACGATCTGTGAATATTGCTGCTTTGGTATACTATTTTTGAGATCATTCGCGTCTACGTTCCATGACAAGATGATTTCAGACTTGACGAATTTTTCTCTTACCCCGCTGCCCGCTGGTGCTGTTCAGAAGGCTCCAAGTTGGCTCGCGATAACTTTTCCTAAGTGCTTTTTCTTTGGAACAGTGTATTTGCTAGGGAAGTAATATCTATATTTCAACTCGGTTTGTGCCGGATAGCAGGCCTCCACTTTAACCAAGTACAATGGATCCGACCATTCCCCACGCTTCAGCTGCACACGGAAAGCGTACTTGTCGTTTTCACGCTCCACCGCCAGAGCCACCGCAAAGCTGCCGACCGTCAGCATCTCGTAGTTGACCTCCCAACAAGCGTTCTGGACGTACCGCTCCGCTTGTTTTTGGGCGGGGCCTTGTGCCTTGCGTTTACCGTTATACACGACAACCGGAGGACGATCGATTTTGTCCCGGATTCGTTCAGGGATAGCTGGAACCGGTGCTCTATTCGCCGCTTCGATCGCGAGAGCCGGAGCCTCTAGAAGTCGAACAAGCTCACCGTTGCGCTCGACATGTCGCTTCTCGGGATGTACGAAAGGCATCGGAGGTGCTTGGCATTCTCCGCCTTCAGTTAATCTCCGCTGCGTGGCAATGATTTCCTCAGACCAGAATTCCTCGTGCGTGTCCGTGAATTTCGCGCCCAAGATTTCTTGAAGCCCCTTCTTCAGTTCGTCCAGCTTCTCGAGTCCCTTCACGGTGAAAGGCACCGGTTTTATATAGCCAGGATCTTCCGCCGCTGGCTCGCTCCGGAGCCTGATCAGTGGCGTCTCGGGTAACCACACAGGCGAGCTGGAATACTGCTTGTGTTGCATGACGACGTTGCCGTTCTCGTCCTTGAAAAACTTGAAGGTTTGCTGCTGGGAGATTTGATGCAAATCGTTGTGGTGCCCAGCCATCCAAGACTCGAAGTCATAGTTCTTCTGGGTGTGTTCGCAGTGAACACCGTCGGTGAAGCACTCCCGCGCTACCTCAAACATCTCCTCGAGGGTCCATGCCTGTTTGCGACGCAGGCGCACGGAGAAACGAGAAAACATTTGGTCAATGTTCTCGTGCGTGTGGCCCACCAACAGAAAATTGATCTTCACTTTGCGGAAGATGTCTTGCTGTACCAACCACGATGCGTAGGCGATCATCAGCTTGCTCTTGTTCGTACTCACGTTGTCAAGTTGAACGTACAACACCTCAGGAACACACAATTCGAGGAAAATGACTTTTTACAAAGTCATTTTTTCAGCTTTGGAGCAAGGTTCATAAGAATTAGGGGGTGTCGTGGAATAAGGCGTTTTGCGGAATATGGTAAACGGTTGGTTTGGACGTTATAGAATGCATTATGGCATGCCCTGATTCTAGTGCATCTGTTTGCGAAAGATGATAGCATGTTGATTTGGTTGAGTGACGAGGGCTACTTTTGGACCCTTTTGGAAATGCGAAATTCAACTAATATTTTGGAATGATACGCCTACATTTCGAATTACCCTCGAGCTGGGTTTACAGGGACCGGGAAATGTGGAGAAATGACTATTGCGATGCGCAAGTAATGAGGGCCACTTTTGGACCCTTTTAGAAATGCAAAATTCATCTAATATTTTGGAATAATACGCCTACATTTCGAATGGCCTATGAACGGGGTTTAGAGGAACCGGGAAATGTGAAGAAATTACGGTGGCGATGTGCAAATAATGAGGGCCACTTTTGGACCCTTTTAGAAATGCGAATTCCATCTAATATTTTGGAATAATACGCCTACATTTCGGATGGCCCCTGAACGGGGTTTAGAGGAACCGGGAAATGTGAAGAAATTACGGTGGCGATGCGCAAATAATGAGGGCCACTTTTGGACCCTTTTAGAAATGCGAAATGCTCTTGATATTTTGGAATAATACGCCTACATTTCGAATGGCCCCTGAACGGGGTTTACAGGAACCGGGAAATGTGAAGAAATTACGGTGGCGATGCGCGAATAATGAGGGCCACTTTTGGACCCTTTTAGAAATGCGAAATTCTCCTAATATTTTGGAATAATACGCCTACATTTCGAATGGCCCCTGAACGGGGTTTAGAGGAACCGGGAAATGTGAAGAAATTACGGTGGCGATGCGCAAATAATGAGGGCCACTTTTGGACCCTTTTAGAAATGCGAAATGCTCTTAATATTTTGGAATAATACGCCTACATTTCGGATGGCCCCTGAACGGGGTTTAGAGGAACCGGGAAATGTGAAGAATTTACGGTGGCGATGCGCGAATAATGAGGGCCACTTTTGGACCCTTTTGGGAATGCGAAATTCTCCTAATATTATGCCTACTTTCGTAAAAGTACGAGCGTCTTTTCTTGACAATTTTCGAATAGTAAATCTCTGTGAATACCATGCCATTCAATTCTCGCTGGAAGGTGTTTTCCAGGTTATAATTACACGGTCTTCGGTATATGACGCAACGGCGGTGTAAATGCGACATGCCAAAGATGTACACTCAGGTTGTTGAGTTTTTTCACATGGTTGCACGAACAATAAAGTTTGGAGATATTTTCCTCCCAGGAAAAGAATGAACACGATTGGGCTTGAGAACTATCAGGAATTTACTTTTCCGCGAAAGAATTATATACAAATTTACAAATCTATGGGTTCTTCTCTAACTTAACTAGTAGCCTCACAACTTGCAATGTCATTCGTTCGTTGGCGCTTGGCATTCTGTGCTTCGATCGTAACACGCAGTTGCTCGTATTGTGCTTGCGGAATATTCTTAATCTCGAAATCTTTCTCTGGGTTCCACGAAAGCAACATATCGGTTTCACTGAAAGCTTCCCACCGAGGTGACACCCCAGGCAACGTCTTGAAGGCGTCTGTTTTGCATGCCAATTTGATCCCTACTTGTCGCGACTCTTTGTGCGTGAGCCATTTGGGGGCTAAGTACTCGAGCTGTAAGCGTTTTCTCTTAGCATCCACGGCCTTCACTCTCACCAAGTATAGAGGCGGGGAGTCGGTGTTCCGGGTTAAAGAGATCCGAAACGAGAACTTGCCAGTCTCATTCTCAGGAGCAAGGTATACCGCCAACGACCCAGCATCCATCTGTTCGAACTCCACCTCAAAGTCGGGGTTCAACACATACCGCTCCGCAGCCCGCTTCCGTGGCTCACTTCGGCCTTTCCCCGTATACATCATACGGGGAAAGGGATTCAAACGCTCCTCAAGGTGTTGGGGTAGTCGAAATTCCGCGGCTTGCACCGCCAACGCCCGCGCTGTTACTGCTGCAGCTTCCTCTATGGCCTCCACTAAAACACGCGATTCCTCGTTGCGATATACGGTTGGCTTGACGTAAGGTACTTGAGGAGTACGGCACGCCCCACCGGCAAGGTAATGTTCTTGCACTTCCAAAACATCATCCCAAAAGGCTTGGTGCTCTGGTTTAAAGTCATCGTTTAAATGAGTTGACATGGACTTGATCATTTTCTCGATGCCCTCCACTTGATCTTTCCTCATTGCCACAGGCTCCACGAACCCAGGGCTCGCCGTCGCGGGTTCCGCTCGCAGGATTCTGAGCGGGGTCTCGGGCTTCCAAGTTAGATCGGTAGAGAACTCCTTGAACTGGAGCACGGTGAAGCCCTCCTCGTCCAAGAAAGCCTTGAATTGATGTTGCGGCTTCATCATGTGGATCCCATCATGGAGATCGTCTAACCACGCACCGAAATTGTACACCGTCGTTGTGTGCTCGACGCCCACGCCGTCTGTGAAGCATTCCTCCGCAACCTTCATCATCTCCGGGAGCGTCCACGCTTCCTTTCGTCGTAAGCGAACAGAAAATCGCGAGAACATCTGGTCGATGTTCTCGTGCGTGTGTCCCACGATCAAGAAATTGACCTTGACCTTGCGAAACACCGTCTGCTGCACCAACCAACTGATGTAGGCAATCATGCGTTGGCTCTTGTTGGAGCTCACGTTGTCTAGTTGAACGTACAGCACTTCCGGCATGGGATACGAATTTCCAGCACCATCTCCACGCACTCGGTGTTCTTGGATACGAAGGATGTTTCGATGTAACACGTTGACCAAGAAATTAGCGTCGTTGTCGCGAACACGTGCACAGTATGGAATAACAATACTCAACGAGCTAGAACGTTACCAGCGCAACCGAAGTGCCGAGATATGCGTACACGAGTGGCTACTGAGCGGTTCAGTGAACAGGTGCACGTCACAGACTGCCACGATAAGACAGCTCCCTATTTTCGAAAAGTTTTTTATGTTATGCAAAGTTGTCACCTCGATACAAGCCCGAAATTCCTAACATGAAAAAGACTGACCGAGTTGTCAGTTCTGACGCGCCAAGCAAGCGCACGCGTTAAAATACCACAAATATATTGTCCGAGCTGTTACCGATGTTAGAGTTTACTACTGTTTTCGCAATCTGAGCACTAGCCTGTGCTGCTGCGAAGGCAAAACAAAAATGAGTCAACTGAACTTCCAGCCACTCGCCGACAGTCTATTACAAAAACCGTTAACTTCCAGCCGTACACCAGTCCGTACGCTACAGCGTGACTCAGCAGGTCACGTCTTATTACATTTCTCTGGTCACACGACACAGCGTCACCTGTCGTCTCGAGTGTCTCCTGCCACCGTCTTGGTCACAGCCGGTCACCACTATACTGTTGCTCGTGGTTGTCACTTAGCCTTCACAACGTTGCTGACGTGCCACGTCACGCAAGCGTTTGTGACAGCTGTCGCGAACACGTGCACAGTATGGAATAACAATACTCAACGAGCTAGAACGTTACCAGCGCAACCGAAGTGCCGAGATATGCGTACACGAGTGGCTACTGAGCGGTTCAGTGAACAGGTGCACGTCACAGACTGCCACGATAAGACAGCTCCCTATTTTCGAAAAGTTTTTTATGTTATGCAAAGTTGTCACCTCGATACAAGCCCGAAATTCCTAACATCCCCCCTCTGTAGCTTCAGCAATGATAGCACAGATTCAACCAATGAGGGCTGTAGTTACGTCACGTCCTCGGAGGTGATGCCATCCGGTGCGAACTTGCCCACACTGAGGGTGAACATTCCCACTCCACTCAGCTCCCCAGTCCTCAACATCCTGGCGCGCAGCAAAGGGTTCTTGAAGACCAAGACCCACATACATCGTCGTCCAATAGGTCCATGCTCCAAATGCCCCAGCACGTGAAGCCTCCCAGCGTGGCACAGCTCTCGAAAGTAGCGTGCTCGGCTCTCCGTCATGTCGGTCATGTAGTGCGATGGCACATGCACACATGCCACCACACGGCTTGCAGCAACTGCAAGTGGTAGCGCAATGTCCAGTACTGCGAACCATGGTGATGTGACCACAGCGTCACACACCCCGTACTTCTCCTTCCACCTCCGATAGTTACCTGGTTGCAGAGCGTTCATGGCCTCCGGCCATCTCAGCTGCGCGTTCCAGTCATTGTTCATGATGCGCAGGTGATCCCAGTGGCCCTTCAGTACACTGCCGATCACTCCAGTTCCAGCCCAGGGGTCCCACACTCGAGTCACCCGACTCCAGTCGACTTCCTTGGCAAGCCGATCTACCTCCTTCGGCACCGTCATCACTAGCTCCAAGCCCCAGTGCAGCATGCTGGCGTTCTTGACTTGCATCCTCGTCATCTTCGTCACATCTCCTCTCTTCTCAACCTCGTTCTGCTGCATAGCTGGCACCACGCCTGCTCCCTTCAGCATCCTTGCCTTGCCCTGCTGCTCAGCGCACTTCCTGCTCAAAATGGTCCTGTGGCCTTCGTGCCATTGCCCCGGCATCAGCCTCTGCACCATCTCCGTGAGCACCTCCTGGTTACCCCAATCAATGCGATCAGGCCAGTCACCCATGCTGCCTTCACTCTTGCCGACCTCTTCCCTGGACAAGGCTTGCCAGGGCTTCACGGCGCCTCCACACAGTGCGCGCTTCGGCCCAACGTCGAACTCGAGCAACTTCATTCCTTTTCCCAGCGCCTCCTTAAGCTTGCCTTCCGCCTGCAGCAGCTTCTCCGAAAGCTCCGACTTGATCTCCACGAAAGAGGCAGACACCTCCTGTGGCGAGCAGCTCGGGCACTGCCAGTCCCCCTCGGGCACACTGTCCAGTGCAGGCTCCAAGCACCACGTGTGGTAGCCCTTGTTGCACGCGTCACACAGCAGCATGAACGCCTCCCCGTCCATCCTCTTGCAATTCTCACAGGCCAGATGCTTGCTGGGCTTCGACTTGGTCAAGTCGTACTCATCCTTGACCTGCAGATGGCATGGCGCAATGTTCTGCACTGTGCTCTTCTCCCTCGTCCGAGTACTGTCCTCCAGGACCACCACTCCGTCTCGTTGTATTTTCACCAACTTCAGGATGGCAGGCTTGGTGGCCACCTCTATACCCGTGCGTGGCCTCTGGCGGATGTACACGAAGTCTCCCACCTGAAAGTTGTGTGGCTTGGGCACCTGCCCTCCACCCCTCCTGCCTTCATACAGGAGAGTGTCTCGATGCTGAGCGATCTCCAGGTTGCAGCCAGCTGTCAGCATGAGCTCCTTCACCACCTTGGCCCTGGCGACCAGATCACGGACCCTCGAGTCGGATTCACTCTTCACCTCGTTGGCGTCGAAGTCCAGCGGAAGTCGACTCTTCAAGGCTGGCGGCACAGTGGCCTCCTGCGCGAAAAGAAGCGTGAAGGGTGCCACCTTCAGTGACTCTTGCACAGCAGCGTTGTAGCTCAGCACCAGTGACCACAGCAGCTCATCCCAAGCAACGTCCAAGCCCTGGTCGAGTGCTATCTTCTTGAGGCAGAACTTGATGGTTCTGACCACCCTCTCCGTCAGCCCATTGCCTTCCGGTGAGTCCGGAGAAGTCACCCTGCGGTCTATGAGACAGGTTCGACACAGCTCCTTGAATTCACCTTCGAACTCTGTCCCCCCATCCACCAAGCACTCTGCCGGTGCTCCGAAGACCGACAACACGTGATTCCGGAACGCGTTGGCAATGGTGACGGCCTCCTTGTTGGGTAAAGGCACACAGACAATGAAGCGGGTGTAGTGCTCCGTCATGATGAGCACCCTGGTGTTCCCAGACTTCGTCGGATCCCGTGTCGGCCGTGCCAGGTCCAGTGACCACCGGTACATGAAGGACTTGATCTCCAAAGGGGTCAGCACTGAGACTTCCCTTGCGTAGTGGGTCTTCACTCTCGAGCACGTCTTGCACTGCGTGACCACCGCCACCACGTCTTTCTTCATGTTCACCCACCAGTTGCGCTGCCACAGAAGGTTCAGGGTCCGTCGAATTCCCCAATGCCCTGTCCTGTCGTGGTAAGTGCGGACCAGCTCCAAGCGGTCAGCGGGTTTCGGAACTCTCAACTTCTTGCCGGCGTACGTGACTAGGTATATCTCGTCCGTGGCCTCGTCCCACCTGTGGCGTGCAGCTCGTCTCTTGACACGGTTGGCCATCTCCACCGGTGGTTCAACGGTGCCTCGGGATTTGAGCCACCTGAGACACCATTCATCATCATGAATATCCTTGAAGTCCTCGCGCTGCTCCTGCTGCTGCGCAACACTGGCAACCAGCTCGATTAGGCGAGTGGTGTCCTTCAGCGCCGGTAGTCTCATAGGCTTCTCCTGAGCTGGCGGCTTCCATGAAGGCACCCCTGTCACCAAAGGCTCCGTCTGTGTCGGCGGCGCTGCCCTTGTGAACCCCGTAGCACTGCGACCTCTGTACTGCGCCACGCTGAACGGCTGCATCTCCCACCGTTTCTTCCTCTGTTGGAACTTTGCCCCCAGCCCATGAGTGCCCTTGTGCGCCCGTTTGTGCATCTCCTGCAGCTTGGTGTCCACATGCTCTCTCCCAACTTGCAACTCCGATTTGGCGACATGTCGAGTGTACTGATTGGATCCTGAAACCCACTCTGCCGCACTGGCTTGCTCCGGCTGCTGTGCTGTCCCCCCAGCACTGACCCAGTCTCCCTTCTCAGGCTCCCAAGCTGGTGTGTCACACGTCTCCTCGGCCTGGTGCTGCTCCTTGCTGTAAGGCAGGCCCAACCTGCTGGCTTCTGCAACCGCGTACAGCAACTCCACTGCTCGGCGATCCATTGCTAAGCCCAACACCCTCGCCAGCTTCCCGTCGTCCAGCTTGTCAGCTGAGCGCAACTCCGTGACGGAGTAACCCATGGCGTGTGCTTTCTCGTCGAGGTTGGGCTCCCGGCACTTGGGCGGTTCCCTGCTCTCCACACTCCTGACCAATGACCCCATGCGAGGCTCTCGGAAAGCGAATGAGTTTTGCGTGGCCATGATTGTCGGGAGAGCGCGCATGGGTTCTCCCTTGACGTTCGCGACATGAAAAGGCGCCTCGTCAGTGGTGACCACCTCCCTGGGCTGCCACCCGTCCTCCAGGATGTCAGATACGTAGCGCTGTGGCCTCTCCACACGTGCCATTACTGAGTCGAACTGGTTGTTCTGGAACAAGTTGCTCCAGAAGGCTCGGAGCCGATGTGCATAGGAGCCAGCCTGAGCGGCATCAAATGACACTGGCTGCCCCACGAACTCCATGATGTGGGGGAAGACCTCCTCCCTCATCCTCGTCCCTGGCCGATGTGCCAGAGGTGAGACGTTCTCCAGTATGTACCCTGGAGGCCTCTGTGGCTGCAGCTGCTGCAGTGCTGACAATGCCCTGACAGCGTGATAGAACAAGCGGCTGTGCCTGCCCTCCAGGCCAGCCTGATTTCCTGCCGGAGACAAGTCTTGGCAAGGATATCCACAGACCATGATCCATCTCTCCCCAGCAAGCGCCCCAGCGTCAATGAAATGCTGCATAGTGATCTGCTCCAGGTCAGCTGGAAGTTGCTCCAGCTTGATGGCAGATGCGGGGAAGAGCTCCGGGTAGCGCCTGCTGAGCGCAAAGCAGCGAGCTCTGGCCACCGCCCGTGCTGCAGGTGAGATGTCCTGATACAAGTACTGGTTCACCCTGACACCGTTGCGCAAGAGCATTTCCAGCCCTGCACACAACCCACCACACGGCTCGTAGCAGGTAACTCCTTCCTCCCTGGCTTCGCGGAAAAAGGACTTGGCCACCACCCTGGTGTCAATCCTCTTGGGCTTCTTCAGGTTGCCGTATTCCATCTTCTCGTCATAGTATACAGCTGGAGAGCCCTCTCCCTGCATCCCCGTTGCGGGTTGCACCTGACTGAGTGCTCTCCAGGCTGCATACTGCAGCCTGCCAGTGTCACCATACGAGTCCGGCAGGTCAGTGTCGAACAAGGTCCCCACGTTGCACTCCAGCTCTTCTCGGTGATGGACATCAAACAGCCGGTGCATTGGGCCCGTGCCCAACTGCTCCCGTACTTGCAACAGGCAGTAGTTTGCAATCTGCAGCTCCGGGTCTATCTCGTCACCAATGGGTGGGTCTTCCGTCAATAGCTTGCACCAGGAGTCACAGAAGCCCCTCTCGTTGTGCTCGAGGTAGCTGGCCTCCATGGGTTCTCCATGAGAGCGATCCAGCCTGGCGCCTGACTCATCCTCAGTCGACGGCAGCGGGTACCGTGACGGCACGTCAGCGTTCTCGTTCTGAGGCCCAGGTCGATACCGGACCGTGAAGTCGAACTCCTGTAGGCTGATGGCCCACCTGAGGTGCTGGCCCTGAAGGTCCGTCTTCTCCATGAGTGTGGTGAGTGGCGAGTGGTCGGTAACCAGCGTGAAGTGCACCCCGTGCAGGTACTGCCTCATCGTGCGCACCGCCCACACCACTGCCAGCATCTCACCTTGGTAGCTAGCGTACTGCCTCTCAGTCTTCCCCAAGGATCGGCTGATGGCAACACAGATGTGTTCTACACCGTCTTCGTCCTTCTGCCCGAGCACCGCGCCAATCCCGTACTTGCTCCAGTCAGTGTACAGGATGATGGGCTTGTCGTAGTCTATGGGCCTCAGACACCTCCCCGAGCAGAGAGCACCTTTCAGCTTCTGCAGCGACTCGTCCTGCTCGGTGCCCCAAGCTGCCTTGATGTCGGTGACCTCCTTCCTCAGCAGGTCGTTGAGGGGCCTAGCCAGCTCCGAGTAGTTGGGGCCTCCAACCTCCCCCACCAAGCCTTTATAGTAGTTCATGAGTCCCAAGATGGAGCGCAGACCCGTCTTGTCTTCCGGCTTAGGCAGCTCCATGATCGCCTTGGACTTGGCCTCCTGTGCCCCAATGGTGTTGTGACCGATTCTGTACCCGAGGAAGTCCACGGTGGCTGCGCCGAAGGTAGACTTCCCTGAGTGTAGCCTGATTCCTGCATCCCCGAGTGTACGGAGCACCTCCTCGACATCCTTGATGTGCTGTTCGGCGGTGTCCGAGTACACCACCACATCATCAACGTAGCACACCGTGCAATGCTGAAGCATCCTGAGCTCGTAGTCCATGATTCTGACGAAGGCTGCCGTTGCACCCGCTGCCCCGAATGGCATGGAGGTGTACCGATAGAGCTGGTTACCCCACCAGAAGGCCGTCTTGTCCCGGTCCTCGTCGGTGGTCATGGGAATCTGGTGGAAGGCCTTGGTGGCGTCAAGAGTAGTTTTGAACTTGGCCTTGGCTACCTTCTGGTACAGCTCCTCCGGCCGATGCGGAACCGTCTTGTCTTTGCGAGACAGACGGTTGCATCGGCGGAGGTCCACGCAGAAGCGCGTAGAAGTCCACAAGCCAGTCTGGTGGTCCTTCTTGCCCGCCACCACCACGTTGCTGGCGTGCTTGCAGTGTATCGAAGCGGGCTCAATGAAACCGTACTCCAACAGCTCTCTGCAATGAATGTTGATGATCTCCGTCTCCCCCGGGCTGTACTTCCTGGGCCTCTCGTAAGCGACCTTGCTCTCGTCCTCGAAAGGGATGGAGAACGTGCCGTGCTCCGCGCCACCATGGTAGCCCTTGAGGTCCTGAGGCTTGTTGGCGAAGCAGTAGCTGCACCTCCGGATGACGTCGCGCATCTGGTCCCAGTTCTCGTCGGTGAAGTCCGGGTGTCCACCAAACGTGGCGTTCAGCTCGGTATCCAGCCATGCAGCTTCGTCCTTGGTCACGGAAGTCTTCCCCCCAGGCTGTAGGTCCTCAATCACCGTGTACGGCAGCACCTCCTGCTCGGCCATCGAGCATTCCCAACCGGTGTCCCACTGTGCGGAAGACCGATGCACGTCCCAAGTCACCGCGTGAGACTGCTGCTGCGAATGTGTGCCACCAAGTCCACCACCGCCGGGTGCGCCCTGGAACATGCACGCCATGGCCAACCACAACATGCCAAGCAGCAAAGCGAAAAACCGAAAAAATCTTGTTAGTCCGCTCCTTGGGGCTGGTGGATGAGCCGCCGTTATGCACGTCAACAGCTTCCACCCCCCGTGCAGTAGGCGGAGCTTTCCACCAGCTGCAAAGAATACCACCAGAATGGTCGTCATGACGACGTACAGTGTCTGTGCGGCCCGATAGTTCCTGACCAAGTCCCCCACCTGCTGTAGCCGTTGGGTGAATCTTGGTCTGCGCATGTTTCTCGGAGTCGTCCTCAGCTCAGCTCGACCACGTGCTACCACGTTGTGGAGGATGCTGACTGCCCGATTGAAGAGGCTTGCCTCCTCCCGTGTGGTTGGCACATCCGGCTCCGCCGTGTTGCCTGAAGTTCTCCCGTCTGTGGTCTCACCCACCCACAACAGCTTGCAGTAGATTGCAGCTGTTCTCAAATACCGAATTTCCGAGTATAGCGCAAGTAACAGAGAGAATGACATGCTGTACGGTTGCCACCAGTATCCAGCTAGTGCCACCATCACCCGCAAAATGAGGGCGCTCAATGTTCCCTGAATGGCGTGGTGACCACCCATTACCCTCCATATGGCGCACAGGACCAGCATGATGCCATCTGCCAGTGCTTGTACGTGTGTTGTCGACGACCTCGTGCCGGTGCTGTTCCACACCATCCTCGTCACCGTCCTCTGGCATGTGTCCAGGAACCACCTGTGCGTGAGTGCTGCCAGGTACCACAGAGAATGCCTGAGTAGCTCACCCAAAGCCCATGCTGGCATCAGCATGTGACGTCCCAGGGATGGTGAGATAATCACCACTAGCGCCGCCAGCAGCAATGTCACCACACAACCCCACCTCAGCTGTCCATGCTGAACAGCTGACCCACCTGGCTCTAGGCCAGGGCAGCTTACTGGTCTGAGCCTCCGGGCGCTGCTGACCGTTGGCTCCTCTGAAAATTCTTCCTCTTCGACGGGTCAACCACCACTGAGCGGGGCCGTGCCTTCCCTGTTGGTTTAGCTTGGGTCGGTAGGTCAGCTGGCTGCTTCCTGACGTCCTGTGGTGGGAATGACTTTGGAATGTCTTCGGTGTCCTCCTCCAACGTGGGGTAGGTGAAGCAGAGATTGGACTCCTCCACTTGCTGCTGCTGCCCGCGCAGCTTGGCGTTCTCTTCGTTCAGCTTGTCCACCGTCTCCAAAGCGGTCTTGAGTTGCTCCTCCAGAGACATGCGCAGGTGGTGCTTCTCCAGGGCGTTTTTGCGATGCCTGCTCAAGTCGACCTCCTGTTTGCTCAGGGTGCACTCCGCTTTTTCCAAGTTGTACTCCAGGAGCACGTGCTGACTCTTGAGGGCGCAGTACTCGTCGATGCGTTTCTCCATTGCCTCCTCACGGATCCTCACTTTTATCTCCATTTCCTCCTCGAGCTCAACGACCCTCGCCTCAGACTCCTCCAGCTTCCCTTTGAGCGTCTCCATGTACCCGTCGCGCTGCTCCTCGAGGTCCTCCACCTTCTTCTCAGCTATCTCGGCCCTCTCCTCGAGCTCCTGCAGACAAGCCTGTTGGGTCTGGCTCTGCACCTCCGGCTCCTCGCGTGACAACTGTGTGAAGAGGGAGAGTGGGGCTCGGTGAATGGTGGCGACCTCGAGTTGGCCCACCCAGTGAAGTCCATTGAACTTCCTGTCGTTCTTCAGGAGGTACTTGTCGAGAAAGGACAAGTCCACGGTGCTCCCCTGCTGGCGGCAGTACTCCTCATTCTGGAAGATGTAGTACACGGCCTTAATCCCCGTCCTTTCGCGCATTCTGAGGATGTGAATGGTGTGACCAACCTCCTTGCAGTCATCCGAGTAAATGTGCTCGAAGATGTCTTGCGCCACCTTCTCGCCATCCTGGAAGTCCTCGAAGTGCTGATCAAGGGTGAGGGCCATTCCCATGCGGCCGTGCCTTTGTGGTGGTTCACTCCGGCCTCCCAGACACAGGTAGCCGCTCGTGGAGTGGGCGACAGACCTGATGTAAGTTCTCCTCTCCTTGCCGTTAAGGAACAGCTTCCCGACCCCCCGCTGCGTGTTTCCCTCACCAGCGAGAAACTTCAGGTTGCCATCAGTAGTCTTCCGATATCTGACCACAAACACCGTCTGCGCTGATTGGATTTTGAGCCACTGCACCTCCCTTCTATCGGTCAGCCACTGGTTCCCTGGGTCCTCCCGGTCGTGGCCGTTGCTGTTCGTTTGGTGATCCAGTGGGCCATAGACGAGCTGTGCAGGGTCTGTCGGGTCGAAAGGCTTGCTGGTGGTGGTCACGTACGTGGGGACCATGGTTCGTACCAGCTGCTGCGTGTCCACCTGCTTCAGGCTGTCCCTCCACACCGTCATCATGGTGTCCGTGTCGTCAGCATCCGCGACTGGTGGTAGAGATTCCACCACCTTGGCGTCCTCGGTGTTCACCCGTGCCAGCGTCTTGCGTTTCACAGACCTCGATGGTGCCGAAGGTCTCCGTACAGAGTAGCCAGCCAGCGCGGTCTGAGCTGCAGTGCTTGAGTTGCAGGACTTCAGTATTGAAGAACCAGCCCATATCCCATGGTACTCCTGTGCTGCGTGGTAGTTGTCGAACACCACCCCTGGGCCACCCTCTCCATCCGTGACAGGATAGAACTTGGGCCCACCCCTCGCCTTCTGGTCGCGAATGATGAGCTTGTCAGTCTTCTCATGCCCTGCCTCCACCTCCTTGTACTGCAGGTGGATGATCTGCCTGAGGAGGTCGAGGTCAACCTTCCTTAGCACCCTCAAGTGCTGGTACAACCAGCATCCTTCACCCTCGTAGAAGTGGGGCAGCTGAAGCTCCGCCTCCAACTTGGCTGCAAAGCTGCTGTCGGCAGGTGAGTGGTCCAAAGCGGCCCGCGCAATCTTCAGGGCATCATCTGCTGGCTTCGTCCGAACACAAAAGCTGTTTGCTTTCTGGTCCCACATGAGTGTGCCAATTATGGGGCCAGAAGGGTAAGACATCCTCTCGTTCAGTGCGCGCTGGAGCTCCAACAGCTTCCTATCTCCAGAGTCACGGAGTGTGTCGTTGTCGGGCTCAGCCACAAACTCACTGCTCATGTTCGGCACAATAGAATGCCAAAACTTCATGGTGCTCATGTCGTACGGGTCCCACTTCTGGTCTACCGAGGAGAAGTCAGGCCACTTGAGCTTGTCGTTGGAGACCACCCTCTCCTGCTGGCAGCGAGCGAACTTGACCTTAGTCTCTTCCTCGTTGACCGTCTCCACCACCTCACACAGCCTCAGGAAACCATCCGGAGAGGCGTACAGCCTCTGATCCCTCCACGAGCCATCCTTCTCATCGTCGTCACGACAATCGATGTCACCACAGGCGTGAGTCATGCTCCCCTTCCATGGGCCGCTCGCCGCAATCAGGAACTCGGTGTTGGATGCCTTCAGCTGCTCTACTGTCAGAGGTACACACCGTGTGTGCGGAAGAGAGTATGGCCATTTGGTTCTCTCCTCCAGAAGCCTCTGCGTGTAGTCGTCAATAAACAGTCCACCAACGTGCCCTGGTGGCAACAGCTTGGCAGCGTACTGCTCCCTGGAGCCACCGATGCTGCTGCAGGGGTTCTTCTGGAGGCGCGTGTTGTCAGCAGGACCCACCTCGACCTCCTCTGTCGAAGTGTCGTCATCCTCCACGGGTTCTGACATGCTCGCCTGCGGAGCGGCCGATGTGTCCTTCTTCGTCACCCTCTTGCCTTCTCCTTCCCAGGGATCACGTTCTCCGACCCCGGCGTGGAACAGAATTTCCTCCTGGCAGTCCCAGTCGATCTCCTCCTGGCAGTCGAAGTACTGCTCATCCTGCTCGACGGAGGTTTCGTAGTCCATCCACTCAGCCCTCTCCGCCGCACAGCCGTGCTCCATGCCTCCCTTGTCGAAGATCTCAGACGTGAGGCACACCCTTGGATCAGCGTTGCGTCTCCTCCGGTGACCTTCTGGGACCTTGCACTCAATCAAGGGCAGTGTGACCTTCTCGTCCACCCCCAGCAACATTGCCGGTGCCTCCGATACTGCCAGCCCTCTGTAGAGGTCGATGGTCACCCTGAGAGCGTTCTTCAGGGGTCCAGTGCCTATGAGGAAGTCGTAGGTGGTGTCACTGTACGAGATGAAGGCGTGCAAACGGTGAAGAGTCATGTGTGGCGTACCAGCCGCCAGGATGACGTCGACATAGCAGTAGTGCTTGAAGGCCGTCGAAGTGCCATCACACCTGGCCACCTTGGATCCTGCCTCGACCTCATAGATTGCCAGCCCAAGCTCCTTCACCCTCTTGAAGGCAATGATGTTGCAGTTGGCGCCCGTGTCCATCAGGATGGCTTTGTACAGCATCAACTCCCCCTCCAGTGCCACCAGCGCCAGCCCCTCAGCGAGAGTCTGGTTGACCAACTTGCACACCGGCTGCACCTGTGCCATCCCCGAGAGCATCTCCTCCGACAAGCTGGCCTCCATGCGCTTCTTCAGCAGCTCGTAGGTGTGTGCACTCCAAGAAGGAATCGTGTTATTAAACGTTATTGAATGTTATTTGGTGTTATTAAACGTTACAAAATGTTATTAGCCCTTTTTTGCGGTGTTAAAGAGCAAAATATTTCATAATTTACTATTTGTATCACAGAATGGTATTATTATGGTGTTAATGTCTTGGGTGTTGATGTTAATCGGCAAATTCCGATGTTATCTGCCTGTCCAGAATGTTATTATGGTGTTGAGAGGTTCTGGGCTGCTCAAAGAATAACACTTCAAATTTTATATTCTCGTAATTCAAAAACTTGGGCTCTAGGATCGTCCTGGAGACCGTCGATTTACTTTATATAATTAAGGAATGATCTGACGGAATGGAAAGGATGTGTTCCATTGTTCAAATTTCAGTTCTGTCTCGGAAGGCTCGAAAATAACATCGTCCCGCGGTCTCGTAATCGCCAAATTTATAAATCATGGGATTAACACTGATGAGCAGTCGGGCAGCGAGCGGGAGTCGGCTGCAGCTAGTGTTATTCTCGAATAACACCGAATGGTAACTACGTAGTTTTGCTAATAACGCCTCAAGCAAACCAGCAAGTAAGCTCTCCAAGCTGAAAGGGTTAAAGGCTGTACGTAGTTGAGGAACGTGCGTGGTTGCACGAATAGAGTTATTGTTTTATATTGTTTCAAGAATTTTGCGCTTGGAAGCGTGAAGGTAAGTTGAATCAGTTTGTTGTTTTGTATCAAATGGGCAATGAGCTTTAAAGTAGAATATTGTATGCGCGCGTGATGCTCGCTTCCGATGATGTATGGGTCGTCGAGCTTTACTGTAGACTAGTGAAGTCGCGTGCGTGCAACTATATCGAGGATGCAATTACACGTAGCATCGTTGGTAGGTTGAACCAACTGAGTGTTGGCCCTTCGTTATCCTTCGTTGGATCAGGTGTTTGCGTTGGGTCATTGAAAGAACGCGAACCAAGTTTTATTTTTTTTAGATGGAGCCGCCTCCGCAAAAACGCAAGGTATGCGCACACAAACGATATCTTCCGTTGTTACCGATAATTGTAGATTTGATGGCGGATGTTCTCTTACTGTATGTATTTATTCTAGGTTCAACCAGCAGTGCTTGGCAGGTTATCTTAGGACTTCACAATTGTAGGAGTGTATGAAGTCCCCCATGCACTGGAGGTTCGGATTTTGCAGGCGAGTGGGGCCTTGCAAGCTCCTGAAGGAAAGGGTGGAAAAGGCCGCCCCCATGGTACCTCACCACAACGTCGTGTTGGTGTTGGTAATTCTCAGGCCGGCCAGTTCGCCATCGTGAGTCCTTTTAAGTTTGCCCTTTTTGGTCGAGTTTTTGTTTCCCGCTGTGATATCCATGCGCCCACGCGGTGTTGTTAGTATTGGGGTTTTACGTAGCTTATCCTTTCAGGGGGTGTATGCCTGTTTTTAGGAGGCCACCCCTGGTGCCATTCAAGGCAGCAGGGGAACTATGTTTCAACGAGGAGGAGGCCGAGGAGGAGTCCTTGCGGACAGTTTGGGAGGAGGTGGAGATGACGTTGGAATTCCCTCCATCGTGGTATGTAAGACCTTGGACAGAACATACTATACAGATGTAGCTATGGATAATATTCTTCAACCCTTCTAGACCTCTCGCTACACGAATTCGTTGCGTGTTTGTCTCTTTCGTTTGTGCCTTTGAGAGCTCGTGCCTGATCAGTCAACAGACTTGATCCGCTTCGTGACCTTTGGCCTTGAATGACTCTCCCCTTGTACCTTTTGTTTGTGCCTTCGAGAGCTCGTGCTCGCTCAGTCAACAGACTTGAGCCGCATCGTGACCTTTGGCCTTGAATGACTCCCCACTGTACCTTTCGTTTGTGCCTTTGCGAGCTCGTGCCTGATCAGTCAACAGACTTGATCCGCTTCGTGACCTTTGGCCTTGAATGCTTCGTTCTTCTTCTTGAGCTATGTAGTTGTTGCTTCTTTCTCTTACTTGGATTGTAACTCCACTGTGTGTTGGTGAAGGAGACCAAGTTGTCCCACCGTAGCTGTTTGTATTGGGGTTTTAGCTTATTCTTAAAGGGGGTGTATTCTTGTTTTTAGGAGGCCACCCCTGGTGCCATTCAAGGCAGAGGGGGAACTATCCAACAAGGAGGAGGAGGCCGAGGAGGAGGCCAGGCGGACAGTTTGGGAGGAGGTGGAGGTGAAGTTGGAGTTCCCTCCCTCGTGGTATGTAAGATCTATGACAGAACATACTATACAGATGTAACTATGGAAAATATTCTTCAACCCTTCTAGACCTCTCGCTACACGATATCGTTGCTTGATTGTCCTTTCGTGTGTGCCTTTGAGAGCACGTGCTCGCTCAGTCAACAGACTTGAGCCGCTTCGTGACCTTTGGCCTTGAATGACTACCCCCTTGTACCTTTTGTTTGTGCCTTTGAGAGCTCGTGCTCGCTCAGTCAACAGACTTGAGCCGCATCGTGACCTTTGGCCTTGAATGACTCCCCACTGTACCTTTCGTTTGTGCCTTTGAGAGCTCGTGCCTGATCAGTCAACAGACTTGATCCGCTTCGTGACCTTTGGCCTTGAATGCTTCGTTCTTCTTCTTGAGCTACGTAGTTGTTGCTTCTCTCTCTTACTTGGTTTGTAACTCCACGCTTTTCGGTGTTATTTAGGCATCCGTACAGGAGAACCCGAGTGTTGGTGAAGGAGACCAAGGTGTTTCCGAGAGTGGACCTTCCCTGGTAAGTTTCATACTATTATACAGTTTGGGTGTGTTGCATTTTGCATAGTTCTTATGGGTTTTGTACGCTGTACGTGATAATAAACCTATGCACCACGTTTGGCGGGACTTATGTGGTTACGCATGGGGTGTGTGTGACAGCCCTCGCTTGAGCACGGCGAGGCGGGCCCAGTTCTTCCCCCTGGAGCACCTACTGATGGTCCTCAGTCCCCCATGGTAAGCCCTCATTCCCAGTCACCACCTCCCCCCACCCAACCCTCCCTCCTTTGCACCTACCTCTTTCCCTTTCCCTCCCCTCGCTCTCTTTCCTCCTTCGCCACCTATTGGATGCCATCGTCTGTCTAAAGTTAGTTTCGCTGGATGGTGTGAGAACGCTGCCTACCATGGTGGCTCGTCGTGTCTTGGTGGTTATGGAGTGTCATATTATCGTGGAGTTCTAATGTCTGTCCACGGCTACGCTGGTGGGTGTGAAAACGCTGCCCAGCGGTGTGCCTCGTAGTGTCTTGGTGGTTATGGAGTGTCCTAGTTTCGTGATTGTCAAATGTCTGTCCATGGTTCGCCGGTGGGTGTGAAAACGCTGCCCGCCGGTGTGCCTGATCGTTTCCTCGTTTGGTGTCATGTTGTGTCCATGCAATCTATGTGATTTGCGGTTGTCTACTGTATAATGAAGGTTATGCGGGTGGGTGTGAAAACGCTGCCTGCCGGTGTGCCTCGTCGTGTCTTGGTGGTTATGGTGTGTCATAGTTTCGTGGCGGTCAAATGTCTGTCCAAGGTTACGCCGGTGGGTGTGAAAACGCTGCCTGCCGGTGTGCCTGATCGTTTCCTCGTGTGATGGCATGGAGTGTTCATGCAATCTATGTGTATTTCGGTGGTCTACTATATAATGAAGGTTATATATTGGTGGGTGTGAAAACGCTGCCTGCCGGGTGTGCCTTGTCTTGTCATGGTGGTTAGCGGTGTCCTAGTTTCGTGGTGGTCAAATGTCTGTCCAAGGTTACGCCGGTGGGTGTGAAAACGCTGCCTGCCGGTGTGCCTGATCGGTTCCTCGTGTGTGGTCATGGAGTGTCCATGCAATCTATGTGTGTTGCGGTGGTCTACTGTAGAATGAAGGTTATATTGGAGGTGTGAAAACGCTGCCTGCCGGTGTTCCTCGTAGTGTCGTGGTGGTTTTGGAATGTCATAGTTTCGTGGTGGTCATATGTATGTCCAAGGTTTGCCGGTGGGTGTGAAAACGCTGCTCGCCGGTGTGCCTGATCGTTTCCTCGTGTGATGTCATGGAGTGATCATGCAATCTATGTGTATTTCGGTGGTCTCTTTTGTATAAAGAAGGTTATGCCGGTGGGTGTGAAAACGCTGCCTGCCGGTGTGCCTTGTAGTGTCTTGGTGGTTATGGTGTGTCATAGTTTCGTGGTGGTCAAATGTCTGTCCAAGGTTACGCCGGTGGGTGTGAAAACGCTGCCCGCCGGTGTGCCTGATCGTTTCCTCGTGTGATGTCATGGAGTGATCATGCAATCTAATGTTTCCCAGTTTGCTCCGGATTTAGTGTATCGTACAGTATTCAAATCCAGGAAACAGCCAGTAACCCCACCGGGAAGGGTAAAACCAGATGCGGTGATTATTAGAGCTGCGCCTGGGACTGCTAATACCTGGGATATCGATTCTCATGCGCATGCGTGTTGGAGAACGATTTTTCACATTGCCTGCCGTCTAAAAAGAAATGCCGTGTGCGAGCATCGTCCACTAGCAATAGGGACCATCAAACCACACTGTCAGCTGGAGACATGTGCTTCCTGCGGGAAAGATGTTGTGGGAAATGGAGTGCGATGTGTGGGATGTCACTATGTTCAGTATTGTGACAGGATGTGTCAACAGTATCACTGGCTCAGTGCACATTGGTCCGTATGCCATGGAAGTGTTGGTTGTTTGGTGGAATCTTCTCCCTTCAACATGGTTCAAGAGACGGAGAAGCAAAGCAAGAGTTCTTAAGGGGACCGAAAGTGTTGCGGCCGGTGCACCAGATCTGCTAGGTATACTCGTCAAACTGCAGTTAGCGCTTCCGATGTCGTCACTGGATATAGCACAACAGGGAGAGTACCATTTCAACAATGAGCACCAACTATAGCCACCATCAGTAGCTGCCTCGACTATCGTAGGAGTTAACCTACTGCCCTGGTATTTTTTATAATAACATTGCTTCCTCCTTTTATAAAGCGAGTATGTTGTGTATGGGCCGTGATACTCATTGCAGTATTTGTGTGCATCCGAAATTATTGTGGGGGTGTGTGGGAATCTGAATTGTCGTTGGAACAATCACTTTCCCATATGCGTATTCTTGTTTCCTGTTTATGATTTTATTACAGTGTTACCAGATCAATCAGCATTAGGGAGTTGTTGGGGTGACCAGGCTTTTCCCTACGCGGATAACCCACCCACATTCCTTCAGAACGTGGAGAAGGAATGGTTGAAAGCGAATCATGTCCTGTCGATGCCCGCACCGGACATTGACCCCGTACTGGCTAAGGCAATGTTGTACATTCGGACTGCTGCTGTGGTGTTGACCTTGGATGTTATTATCCAAGAGCATTTAGAGCTATACCAACGCTACGACCAAGTTGTCGGTAAGTGTAAATTTTGGTGGGTGAAGAAGCACCAAGGGATGAATACAGACCGCGCGGCCGCGGCCGTGATTGCGTCATGGATACCCTTTGTGTCCCAGAAGGAGGATGAGAGTGTGGATACAATCTGGGCACGTGCCGAGATGGGGAAGCGTATGTCCAAAGCTCATGTTGAGGAGGCTAACGCGGAGAAAACACTCGTAAAACCAGCGGAGGGGACCGCCTTATTCCGTTTCATCTCTACCATAATAAGCTTTGGCCTGATGAAGGCCGAACATCTTTTCAGCACGGAGGAGGTTGCGGAGGAGAATACGTTGCCTAGTCACGGTCCACGGTACACGGTCCATGTGGAGTGGGATGCGATTCATGCAGCACGTTGCTTGGCAAGTTGTACATGCAGTGCTTGCCAAATGGCGGACGTGTTTGCGACGGTCAAAACTCATTTCGATGACACCATGAAGGAGTTACTATCTGCCCACGTGGGCAATGCCGATATCGGTGTCACTCCCTATAAAACCCCTGCAATTCTGCTGCGAGACATTGACAGTTGGTCTCAGTTCCTCCACCTGGATCTGAAGACCGTATTATTGTTACTGGGACATGATGGAGCCCCCGACAACTCGACATGGTCTGCCGGATTGTTGTTTGACGAACAGTATTACACAGAACTGTTGCCGGAGTCCCAACATCCCGAGTTATGGAAACCTACCACTACTGACGGGGAAACCTATTGGGGATTCCAACTTCCGGAGGCCTCTCATGGGCGCCCCACATCGAATCCGTTTCGGTCAGTGTTGGTTGGCGGCACTATCGGATCCATCAATATGTGGCTGGCCGACCGCACCGCGCACCGCGGCTTAAATCCACAAGGACGCATGCCGGGTGGCGTACTGGGCTTGGTGCGTCCAAAGCAGATGTCCGTTGTGATGTATTCTGCCAGCACAGTGCAACCTGGCTATGAAATAGACTTGGAGAACGTAGTGGTAACTCAGCCAGTGGCGGTTCTTGAACAATTTGGCCTACCCGTGCGCATGGTGTGCACCGCGTGCGGTGAGTGGATTCGCTTCGCGGGAACCTACAAGGAGCTCCCGCCTGTCTGGGAATGCCAATGCTGCGCCGAGACATGCCAGAATCTAGCGGACACCGGGTTATCCGAGCTTGGGACCGTGATGTGCGGTCGGTGCCATGAGTATCGCCTCGCGCATAAGATTCGGGCGCCCCTTCACCCACACCCGCAACATCTTGGAAACTCGGTGCCATTCCGGGAGTACAAATTGGTCCCCTCTGATCTCGCACAACTCCATGCCGTGTTTCACGTGCGGGACCTGCATACCGCGTGGTTGCTCTTGGGCACAGCTTTCAGTAAGCAGGCTTGGGATGAGACGGATTTCGAAGCACGGTGGCGCTTTTGGTACATGACATGGGAACCCGCAGCAGCACCCGTACTCGCTACACCGCAGACATTGAATGCCGAGGAGGTCCTTCCGGAACGCACTGCGGGGTTCGACTCCAATTCGTTATACGAAAAGCTCGGTGTTGTGTGCCCTGGCTTGAAGAGTGTCATGATTTCAATGCTGATGACCCTACAGGCAAAGAAGTTAGGTCGACAATATCTGAAGGACGTGTTCAAGTGGAGAGGCTATCTGTTCTACCGCAGCAATGACAGCAATGACATCAACGTGAACCCCCAGTTGCAAGCCATGTTAGATAACCCTGCATCTTTGAACATGGACTTTGCGGCCAAGGTTGCGGCAAAGATGACGCACAATTGGAATCCGGAAATCCAGTCACTGGTTAAACGCTGTGACTGTGAGTTTCACGAGGGAGGCAGCCGAAAGCTTACGGAGCCCGGACAATGGGATGAGCGTACGGTCGTGTGTGGCTATGGGTATTGCCGGAATGCAGCTCGTCGTGTTCCTTAGGATTCCCGGCATATAAAGAGACAATTTGAACCGATACCGTCAGAGTGTAGTCTATATGAGGATGGTATACCGTGCCTGATTCCAGTAGTAGTGTTGTCGCGCTTCCGGTGGTTGAATACTCTCAGATTAACTGTTCTGATGTATTGTACACGAACATATCAAAATTTGTTGTTATAATGTTTTAATGTGGATGGTATCATGTTACATGTTACATGCTTATCATTATGCACGAACCTGGCGCATGTCCATGGTCACCATTGGTGTGTTATTTCCTCTCACATGAATACGGTTGATGTATATATGTATGTATGTACTGTTTTTGTGGTTGTTGTATGTCACAAGCAGGTTACTATAGACCACATCAGCATATTGAACCAACGTTTGCAACTTTGGGAATGGCATCGGCCTACGTATGAATACACCACGAGCTCAAGGGCGAATGGCGAGCAATGGTTCGATTCCACCATTTCTGTTGGCAATGTTCAAGTGCATTCGGAGGGTGTCCTTCCAAAGGACTTGACAAAAAGACGGCGGAAACAGTTCATAAAACAAGAGGCAGCCAAGTCTTTCCTGAGCCTTCATCCGCAACTAGAACACCCTCCACCTCGACCGTTGCGGGTCTATGCATGGAATTTGCAAGGCTTGCTGAGGGTAGACTCCAAGGGCAACTCGGAGCGCCATCGTTCCCACCAGTTCGGAGTACGCTATACCTTCAACAACGAATCTTTATGTGGCGTAAACAGAACGGTGGCCGTGGATTGCGAGGGGATTGTATCCTACAATCCTGGAGAAGGTCCTAGGCTAGCCATATTGTGCCTTTATGACGGTCAAAGCGCCTGGATTTTAAAAGGGAGTGCCATTTTAGCAAATCCGATCCGAGTCCTATTTGCAAACACAGACATACAAAAGGTGTTTTGCGACTTTAATAGTGACCGGCGCATGATGGCTACTATTCTACCCCAAGTCGAGTATGCAGCATGTGTTGACCTTCAAGACATGGCAATTCGACCGTCCTCAAAAGTATTCACTCCAAATCCTTGGGGGAATAAACCCTCCCTTGTTGAGATCTGGATGAAATGCACACGTACCGAGGGGTGGTATAAAGATACCACCACCACATGCTCCAACTGGCTTGCCGATAACTTCTCCGAAGCACAAGTAGAGTATGTCTTGGCAGACGTCTATGCTACCCGGAGGTGCCACGAGATTCTAGAGGACATGCACCAGACGTCCTTGCAATCCGAGGTCTCGTGTTGCACCATTCTGCTGGAGGCTTGCCAGAAATGTCTCTGGTCCGTCCCATTCTCCCCATCGGTAGATATATGTTGGCAAACCCATTGCCTAGCCCGCGTGTAATTGCTACAAGAATTAGAGGAAGCCTAGGCTGTCGACGTGTGCATTTGCGGCACGCCTGTGTATATGCATGATATCCATGTCATGAGCGTGCCCCTACACGATATATCCGGAAAACCTACTCACCAGCCTTGGACTTGTTCTCAGGTGCGGAGATGGGCGATCTGATATGGAGAATAGTCAATTATTAGCAAACAGCAACGGCCAGACTTAATAGGAAAATTGACCAGTATTAGCCTTTTGCTACGGTCTATATGAGGATGGTACCAGGTGCTGCCTCGACTATATGAGGATGGTACCAGTAGCTGCCTGGACTATCGTAGGAGATAACCTACCGCCCTGGTATTTTTTATAATAACATTGCTTCCTCCTTTTATAACGCGAGTATGTTGTGTATGGGCCGTGATACTCATTGCAGTATTTGTGTGCATCCGACATTATTGTGGGGGTGTCAGGGAATCTGAATTGTCGTTGGAACAATCACTTTCCCATATGCATATTCTTGTTTCCTGTTTATGATTTTATTACAGTGTTACCAGATCAATCAGCATTAGGGAGATGTTGGGGTGACCAGGTTTTTCCCTACACCGCTACCCCACCCACATTCCTTCAGAACGTGGAGAAGGAATGGTTGAAAGCGAATCATTTGCTGTCGATGACTGCACCGGTCATTGACCCCGTACTGGCTGAGGCACTGTTGTACATTCGGACTGCTGCTGTGGTGTTGACCTTGGATGTTATTATCCTAGAGCATTCAATGCTATATCACCTCTACGACCTAGTTGTCGGTAAGTGTGTTTCTTGGTGGAAGATGAAGCAACAAGGGAGGCTTACGAAAAGCTCGGCCGCGACCGTGATTGCGTTATGGTTGACTATGGGCATTGCGTACCATAGATCCATTAGAGACAAGACGAGTAACGAGCCGGTGTGGTACGTGTGGTGCGGAAGACTTAGTGAAGCGATATGAAAGGCCGCCTGTAGCCCCTTAGAGGAAGAGAAAACAATTTCTTAAGTTTGTACTTAATTAATATAACGTCAGTTTGAGATTGCGTATTGAGGTCACTAGATTGCTTGCTGCCAGTTGATACAAAGTGCTAGAAAGTCGGGCAATAAAAACAGACTTGTGCGTGGTACGTGTGGTGTTCGATTCCCCCGAAGTGAAGATGCACATGGCAGCCTGTGAGGTTTTAAAAAAAAACGGCTTTCCTAGCTAGAAAGACATCACACATAGGTATACAAAACAAATGCGGTGTGCTCTTGTGCATGATCAACATTAATGCGTTATAGTGTGAATTGAGGACCACGCCTTTTGTTGCAGGCAAGGAGATCTGGACGAAGCCACCCTGGTTCTCCGACGGGCATTTTGCAAAATCAAGAGGGGAGTCGGACGAGGCGGCGGCAGAAGTCTGGTGATATGTGGCCACCGGAAGTACAATGGGATGGACGTACACCATGCGGTCTAGTCCGGACGCTCGGACACCTTATGACCCGTATGCACACCGGTGTTATCCCGCTCACGGGGAGGATGGCCATTAACGATTGTAGCAATAAGGATGATTGGGAAGCAGCTAATTTCGACGCAATTGTGGCCACCCTGGCCAAGGAGGCAACTGGCTTTAGCACTATTCACGACATACCCGACCCGACTAAGAGGGAGTCCACGTTGAAGACGGTGAACAAGCAACTGTGCAGGTGGTTCAAACAATACTTAAAAAATCAGAACGGATCGGTCTGGGTCAATGGATGCGCCAGTACCCTGACATGCAACGTTCCCCAAGATCCGGTGGCAGTATTATGCAATGTGTGTGCGAAGAAGATCGAGGCGAACCTGCTTGCCATACTCCGCACTAATCAACTGGTTGCAAAGAATCCGGACTCTCCTCTGGGCACATATAGCAGTCTTAAGATGGCCGCTCTGACAGAACGCTACCCAACGTGCATGGCTTTGGCAAAGGTGGCTGCAAAGGCAACAGACTCACAATCGGAACAATCGGTTGGAGTCCCACCCCCCGCGCAAGCAGGGTATGTAGCGCAACCGTTGGTGGATGCGGGTACGGCGTCCAAAGAGACACCATGCGATTTGTCTCTGGAACCCACCATTGCACCTGTACATGGATCCCTCCCGACGGCAACTTCCGTGGCCCCACAGCCAAACATCGTCACTTCCCCACCGCCAGTGCAGCATTCTTGGAGGACCCCCCCCACCCACTGTAGAGGAGCCAGTACACCAAGCGGAAGCGCCCTGTCCAACCATGGCTATGGTACATGCAGCCGGTGTGGTAACGTACAACCAGGGCACGGGCACCTTCACCGTGCAGGAAAACGCACCAGAAGCCATGCTAAAATGGGCGGTTGCCAATCTCATGAACAAGACGTGTTTCAGGGCCCCTACAACGTCCGTATCCCAAATGCCACCCCCGCCTCCGCGTGCGTATACCGGATCCCAGGAGATCCTGCGTTTTTGGAATGAGGTGGGGAACAGTTCGACCTTGTCGCACGGGGAGGTACAACAACACCCAACGCTTCACCCCCTCAAGCAGACTTCCGAGACAGTTGTCAGGTTGACTCCAAGTCCCCGTCGAGCCCTCCACTCCAGCCCGGCGTCGACGGCGGTACTCCAGCCCATCGTTGCAGAAACGCCGGTGGTTGCAACCGGGCATGCGGAAGCAAATGGGATTGCGGCTTCCGGAGTGACACCGTGCAACGAGTCATCCCAACCCACAGTCACACCATTGCAAGTAACCCCTCCGAAGGAAGCCTCAGCGAGCTCACTGCTGCCAATCCATACGACTACCGCACCGGGACATGAGGACACGGGGGAACAGATCCCCGAGTATGAAAGACAAAAAAATCGGAACATACAGAGAAACTTGGAGGCATTTCGGCAGCACATGCAGCCAAGGCACGTGAACTATCACGTGGAGGATCTGTCGGCCCAGGGCATTAAGAAAAAAATTGACGACCTGGACACCGCACGACTGTCGGCGCACATGCGGAAGCTCCTGGAAGCTGGCAACCTGAAGAGTATTACTGCCCACAAAGTGCTGCTCACGCTCACCATGCCCGACACATATCACAGATATCGTGACCTCCAAAACCCATTGAAGGAATCGGTTATGAAGCAACTGGACAACTTGCTAACCAAGCTGGTGGATAGTACACCAGCGCTGGCCGCAATCAAAGCCGAGGTCAAAACTCGCATGACCAATAGTGCTCAATCTGTGGCTCCGCCCCGCAGATCGAACCGCTCCACCTCGGAAGACGCCTCCTCTACGGCACGTGCACGGAAAGTACGGAAAGTGCAATCTGCTGAAGTAACGGTCACGGGCAGTACCATGAATCAGCTTGTTCCCAAAATTCGTGAATTCGTGGTGGCACGCGCCAAGGCGGACAATATACAGCTGCAGGCTGAGACCTTCAGGACCAAGTCCACCAAATCCTTGGTAAACTCCATTGCCGGCAGATGCAGGGGGCAAAAATGGGAGGATATCACGTACGGCCAGGACTTCCACTTTCAATACGATGCTCCGGGTAATGTGTGGAGGGGACAAATCGGCAGGAGCGTGCATGTAGTTGCAATCCCAAGCTGGAAGTGCGACAATTACTACTGTACCGTGGTGGCGCACGACACCGGGGCAAATCTCTCGATCGGGTTACCGGCTGTGTATCTGGACTTCGCCACGTTCCACGCCGAGTTTGATGCCCATCCGTTCAACTCTTCGGTGGTTAAATCTTACAAGCCCCGCCGGGTGCTCAACGTGCACGCTTGCGAGAAGGGGCTTCTGTGGAACACCGTCACGGGGGAAGCATTTGACATGACTCATCTTCCCAGACTCCTTGCCAATTCGGAGACCGTGCCAGAGTTTCTACGCAACGTGGAGTTCCATGATCCCGCGGACAAGATCGCCTAGAACGACGTGAACAAGCCCAACCAGTGAGGCTCTTACCACACCACAATCTTATGGTGTTGCATGCTTGTCTGAATACGTCATTCAATGTGCAGATCCAACTTACCTCGAGAATTCCGTGCTGATGACGACAGGGCTTGTTGGTGTGCTTCAGGAGGACCACATAAAGGCAGACTCTCTGAATTATGGTGGACATGTTTCACCCTGACAACTTGCAGTTATACCAAGTGCCTCAATACATACGGTGTATTGCAGACGAACAAATAGTATAGCTAGCATATTAACTTTTTTGATTTCTTTTATAAGACATTACACTGTTTTTTCTTGAACTCGGTGTACCCCGAATTTGGCGTATTACACGGCACACTGCCAATGTGGTCCATACAGATCCCCCGAGTTTGTGTGCCATATGAGAAGTTGGCGCCTCTCCATTGTTCTTTCGTGTTCTTGTGTGATGGCGCCATACCTCTCCCAAGCATGAACTTTATCTCATGCACCACTCTTTTCTGCTAAAGATTTGTTCCTCTTTATTTCCCAAGCCCTTTCCTAGGTTTGTAGGTGTCAATCTGTTCCTACAATGGGAGATGTGAATTTGCCTGATTTATCAAGTTGTTGCGATGTGAGTGCACATGTCTTGTATTGGTATACGTGCGTGCGGAAGGAATCTACGGTACTAACATCACGATGGTTGTCCCCCAACCACGCAGGACGTATTGTGCGATCACCATGCTCTCCTACAAGCTCTTACTAAATTGGATGTGAGGAAGACCCGACCATCGATAAGTCGCGTTGCTGTTGCTACTGGATGTGTGCCTGCGGAGGGATTATCACGGGAAACCAAACGTGAACAGATAGCGAGATTTGCTGGCCGACTAATCGACCTAGGATGTGAGATCCAGGAGCACAACGGTTCAATGCGACTCGTGAACGTGCCGTCCTGCATCGAACCTTCACACCTAATACCCCAACCTCCAGATGAATTTGATAATGTATCTACACGGAGTGGCACGGGGCACGGGTCACACGACGTGGGTCATCCGATATCAAGCAGCTCAGAACCATCTAGCACCGATGCTATTACTAGGACCACGGAAGTGATGGAAGGATCGAGTGGCGAGTGGGATAGCAGCCATATATCCGACACCTGGTTGATGGCCACGGCACGCGACGCGCTTGAACGTAATGGTCAGTGGACGTTGCGCAACTTCTTCAGTGCGGACAACCTGCAAGTAACAGACTTACCGACAAAAAGTTCAGCGAGATGGCCACGAGATGCCCAACACCGAGCAAATGTCCTGACCGATCGAATGCGAGCACTTGGGTGCATTTTCGATATACAAAACAGGGTGACTCACGTCCCAGACTCGACCACGTTCACCTTCGACGTCATGGACTCACCACGTTCACCACCGACGACACCATCCATGGTGGCGTGTCTTGTGGGTGGCGCGGGCGAGCATGCCCGAAATCGAGGAAATCACGACGCATGTGACGTGGAAGCTGCGGCAAGGATAGAGGGCGAAGAGTGTACGTTGATGACTGGGATCATGATGTGCACGAATTTATTTTGCGGACCGCCAACACCATCAGATCTGACGTATTGGGAGGAGTCCGGTGAGGACATGAGGAAGGAGGAGGAAGAGGACGAAGCTCCCTCACTCCCGGAAGACGACTCTCAAGAGTTGGAGTTTTGCTCACCATCAGAGTTAGAGGGAGAGGAGACGATGCTTCCAGATTTCGTGTTCGAGGTGCCCACATTGCCCCCCTCCCCCCTCCCTCACCCTCCCCCTCTTGAAGAGTATTTGAGATTTTTTACTTACTTGGTCACATGTGAGAGTAGCGTTTCGTTAGAAAGATGCTAGCTATACCATTTAGTTGAACTATATGTTGTGACAACAGGATTTACAAATCTGTAGGAGTCTACACCTAGGCTTCTTCTCTTCTTTACGGTTTCGGACTTATACTATTCTACACTTATTAAACGACCGCACGAGGTATGCTTACGATTGGTCAACTACAAGACTTCGGTTTCGTAAATCTATATAGTTATGCTTTTGCTATCAGTGCATGCTTTCAATACACAATATACAGCAGTTACGGCTCTTTACTTTTATGTCTTACTTTTCAGTTCAGTTCATCTCTCCGAAACGGGTTACTCTTAGAGTTCTTATACATTCAGGAACTCTTTCCATAACTCAACTGTACTGAGTACTCCGTACAACAGTCTAGGCACCTCACATCAACATCATTCTGATCGGTCCTACTGTACTCCGTACTGAGTACTCTGCGTTTTATACTTAGCCGTTTTTCTTGCTCTTGTGCTTGCCTCCTAGCACAACTCCCCCCCCCTTAGGGAAGGTCACGTCCACGCTGACCACGTCGGACCAGTAAAGTTTTTATACAGATCTTCTACTGTTGCTCTGAATGATTATACAGGTCTCAGCCGCCTGTTGTCTGGGATGACATTACACTTCCCAAGACACACCGCAATAAGGAGATCGACCTCTTAAGCACAAGGGTCGGCCTCTCACCGGTCTGCCATCTGCACTACCAGGCTCCCCCAAGGCTCAAGGTTTCACATCCATTACCACGCTCAAGGTTTTAAACCTCCCAACACGGCACACTTACAGGGGATGACAATAGGTTTGCCAATTACCTGACAGTTCTCGGGATGCCGGCCCGGAGGAAAGGTTTTAAACCTTCACCGCCTCCTCGGAGTGCTAGAGCTTTTACCCAGATCTCCAACTGCTGCCCGGTCGTGCCAGGTCCGGAGCCAATGCTCTCGTGAAATGGATTATACAGATTTCCACCTGTTGCCTGGTCGCGCCGAGGCTAGAGCCACTGCTCACTTGGATAGATTACCCAGGTTCTCACCTGCCGCTTGGTCATACCAAGGCTCAGAGCCACTGCTCAAATGGATTATACAGATTTCCACCTGTTGCCTGGCTGTGCCGAGGCTAGAGCCACTGCTCTCTCGGATGGATTACCCAGGTTCTCACCTGCCGCCTGGTCTCGCCAAGGCTGGAGCCACCGCTCTTCCCGACGCTCCCCAACGCCCTCAATCGCTAAGACCACTCGCGTCAGATTCCCATCCGCCCTCTGGTATGATCGTCACCTCCGCTCGCACTCCCGCTAACGCTATCGGTTCTGGCTCAAACTCGGGCGGGTCACTCTCAACAACAGCTGACTGGACTAAAACGCTCATCTCGCTCAGATCCTCCCTGACAAGCAGTTCAGACAGGAACGCATGCACCTCTTCATGTAGGGTCAGGTTGTGGAAAAGCTGTTTTAACAGTGCTGACGGAATCCCATACAAATTCTCTCGCGCTCCCATGCCCTTCGCGAACACACCTCCGGCTCTCATCGCGCGCCCTCCTTGCGCTACTTTCTCGTGCCTACCGTGCTGCCGGAAGAACTCGCAAGGCGTATCGGAATCGCATACTCGCAAGGGTGTGCGCAACGGAACGTTGGTCCAGATGTGCGTGGGCTTCCTGTATGCGGTCCCGTATTTGCAGTACGTGACGAGGTGCGGAGCTGGTAGATTGCTCATGCAGCGACGCGTGTGCAACCCGTGGGGCTCTCTTCCCCTCGGGTTCTCAATGAAGTATGCTTCGGGCCTCAAGTACCGGATGATCTCCAATGTCCTACGAACTCGCCTGTCCGCAGCACGCAAATCTCGGATGCCTACCGTCTTCGCTTGGCTGTACTCTGTGCAAGGTGGGCTAGCCCAGACTACGTCGAAGTGTCCTGGTCTGAACTGTCGATAGTCCCATCGCATGATATCCTCGCAATGTGTGGGGCCCCACTTGGGCTGAATGTCTACAGCAACTACTTCGCTATCGGGAAATTGCTTAGTGAACTGCCTCTCGACTGACCCGGTCCCACAAAACAATACAAGAATCCTAGACTGGCCGACTGGCTCCTTCTCAAGTGCTGCGGCTCCGTTGACTGGCGGCAGGGTGCTCTGAGCAGATACTCTCGCGAAAGTTCCTACTTCCTCATCAAACCTCTCCTCTGGCACCCATGGCATTGCTCCGTCTACCTTGAGCTCCTCCGACAGCGTGGTCCATACCGCTCCTGCGGACTCGTCGCGTCTCTTACGGACCCTAAGCTTCTCTCGCTCCACTCTCTTAGCCTCGATCCTCTCAAACTCCAACAACGCTCGGTTGGGAACACCGGGCCTGCCGGCTCCGTCCCACTCCAGATCCTCTCGGGTCTTCCACTCGTTCTCACTGCGGGGCATTCCTGTCCACTTGACCAGGTACTCTATCCACCTCCTGCCCTGGCGCTGGCGCGTGCGCGAACGCTCCACCCTCTCGACGTGGGTTTCCTTGCGCCCGCTGACGTCCAACGGAGGAGGGGGAATCTCCTTAGCTCTCTCAACGAAGCGGCTGCCCGACTCTACTGGCGAAAGCCGGTCCACGGTAAACACATCGTGCACTTTCCACTGCTTAGGCGTCTGCAGCCTATAGGCCGACGGTGCGCCTCTATCGCTCGCGGGAAGGGCCATCTGCCTGTCGCTGTGAAAGACTTCCAGCACCCGAAGGGGCCCAAGGCGCTTCTTAAGCAACTTCTTGTGCAACCCGCGGTCGCCCGGCTGAGTGAGGTGCGTGGCATCCACCCAAACCTCATCGCCTACTGCGTAACTCCTGGACCTGTGACGCGCGTCGTACTGGGCGATCTGTTGCTGCTGAGCTAAGAGCAGCTTCTCCCTAGCGAGCTGCAACTGGCGAACAAACTGGCGGGCTGTCTCGTGGGCTGTACCCTTTTTTACTGCTGCGCCCCTCCCCCCCTTAGCTCGGCCTCTCCGTGATGCAAGTGCTGCCTCCACGAAGAAATCCAGCTGAGAGGCCGGAGCGTGACCATACGTCAGTTCAAAAGGGGTGAATCCCGTGACGGCGGAACGAGAGTCATTAATGGCGTACTCGACCGGGGTACACCATAAATCCCAATCGTGCTGGTTGGCGTCGACGTACGCGCGCAACATGCGTTCGACCGTGTGGTTTGTGTGCTCTGCCTGCCCATC